>CM076574.1:663883088-664151647 GCA_034641835.2 Pinus albicaulis | reverse complement strand
CGAGTGGGAGCAATGGCCGAAGATGCTATTTAGGGTCGATAAATTTAATGGCCAAAACTTCTCGCGGTGGAAGATGACGATGGAAGATTATCTGTATCAGAAAGATATGTACCTACCATTGAGTGGAAAAACAAAGAAGCCAACGGGGATGATAGGCAGCGAGAATGGAGAGTTATTGATAGAAATAAATTTGATTAAGGCATTGGTGAGCTATGAAAAACTCTCGGCCTCAAAGCGAGGTATTTTTATGAAATATTTATTTAATATGAAGATGTCGGAAGGTGGATGCAGGCTGAGACCATCTAAATTATTTTATCTGATTACCAATCGGCTAAGTTCTACGGGGTAAAATTTGATCATGAAGTTAGAGCTCTGTTATTTCTGTGCTCATTGCCAGAAAGCTGGAATGGTTTAGTTATGGCCATTAGTAACTCTATCTCTGGATCTAGTACTTTAAAGTTTGATGATGTTGTTGGTGCTATCCTTAGCGAGGAAATGCGACGGAAAAGCTCTGGTGAGACATCAGGTAATGCTTTGAGTGCAGAGTCTAGGGGAAGAAGAATGGAAAGAGGAAAGAGCTCAGGATATCGTAGTAAATCAAGGAAAGGCAGATCCAAGTCCAGATCGGGGATAGTGTGCTGGAATTGCGGAAAGAAAGGACACCTAAAGAAAGACTGTAGATCTCGGAAGGGAAAAGGAGACACACAGCAAGAAAACAATCATGAAGCAAATGTGACAGGTGATGTGTTACAAGATGCTTTGATTCTTTCTTTCGAAAATGTTACTGATTCTTGGGTTGTAGATTCGGGGGCTTCATTCCATGCCACACCTGATAAGAAATATTTTCATGACTATGTTCAAGGAGATTTTGGACAAGTTCGTTTGGGTGATGATAAACCCTGTAAAATTGTTGGAATGGGTAAAGTTCTTGTAAAAAAACAGAATGGAAACCAATGGCTATTAAAGGAGGTAAGGCATGTTCCAGATCTGAAGAAAAATCTGATTTCAACAGGGCAGTTAGGCAGTGAAGGTTGTGTGACAACTTTCACAGATAAAACTTGGAAGGTCACCAAAGGAGCCCTAGTAATAGCAAAAGGCGAAAAGGTTGGTACATTGTATTTATGCAATGGTATTTCTAACTATGTTAATGCTTTAACTTCCAAAGGAGCAGATGCAACATTATGGCATCATAGGCTCAGACACATGAGTGAGAAGGGGATGAAGATTCTTCACTCAAGAAATTTTTTGCCGGGTTTGAAGAATGTTGATTTGGATTTATGTGAGAATTGCATTTATGGAAAACAGAAGAGAGTCAAATTTCTTAGAGTTGGGAAAGAAAAGAAGAGCGAAAAATTAGAGCTTGTGCATACAGATGTATGGGGGCCTGCTCAGGTATCATCTCTTGGTGGCTCTCGTTATTATGTTACTTTTATTGATGATGCAACTAGAAAAACATGGATTTATTGTATTCAGAATAAATCTGATGTATTTGATACTTTCAAGAAATAGAAAGCTTTGGTTGAGATTGAGACAGGAAAGAAGTTGAAGTGTCTCAGATTAGACAATGGAGGTGAATATTGCAGCAAAGAGTTTGATAGGTACTATTCAGAGCATGGAATTCGTAGAGAGAAGACAGTTCCAAGAACACCACAAGAAAATGGTGTGTCAGAAAGGATGAACAAAACAATCATGGAGCGTGCAAGGTGCATGAGATTGCATGCAGGATTGCCTTTACAATTTTGGGCAGATGCTGTAGATACTGCTGTTTATCTAATAAACAGAGGGCCTTCAAGTTCCTTGGATGGTGGTATTCGAGAGGAAGCATGGACAGGTAAAAAGGTAAACTACTCTTTTTTAAAGCCTTTTGGTTGTGAGGCCTTTGTCCATATTAATAAAGAAAATAGAACAAAGCTTGAGGCAAAATCAAAGAAATGTACCTTTATTGGATATGGTGTTAATGATTTTTTTTATCGCTTATATGATTATGAAAATCACAAAATCATTAGGAGCAGAGATGTAATATTCAATGAAAAGGTCTTGTATAAGAATCAGTTGCAGGAAAAGAAACAGGAAAAAGAAAACAAAGAATACACAGTTCTTGATGAGATCACAAAAAAGGTAAAGGTGCCTGAAAATAATAATAATCAAGAGCCACAACAACAACAACCACCACAACAGCAACAGGCACCTCAAACACCTGAAAGTGGTGTTAGAAGATCTACCAGGATAAGTAGACCCCCTGAACGATACTCTCCTTCATTATATTATTTATTGTTGATTGATTTTGGTGAACCTGAATGTTATGAAGAAGCAATGCAGGTTGAAAGCAGGAAGAAGTGGGAGCTAGCCATGGAAGAAGAGATGGACTCCTTAATGCATAACCATACTTGGGACTTAGTCAAGTTGCCTGCAGGTAAAACTACATTGCAGAATAAATGGGTTTACAGGCTGAAGGAAGAAGATGGAGGAAAACAGAGGTACAAATCTAGACTTGTGGTGAAGGGGTTTGCACAGAAGAAAGGTATTGATTTTGATGAAATATTTTCTCCTGTTGTTAAGATGAATTCAATCAGAACTATTTTAAGTCTTGTAGCAGCGGAAGATTTACATCTTGAACAGTTAGATGTAAAGAGAACATTTCTCCATGGAGATTTGGAGGAAGAGATCTATATGCAGCAACCAGAAGGATATGAGGTCAAAGGGAAAGAAAAATTAGTGTGTAGGTTAAAGAAGAGCTTGTATGGCTTAAAACAGGCTCCAAGGCAGTGGTATCTAAAATTTGACAAGTTTATGTCTGAACAAGGTTATACTAGATGTCACTCTGATCATTGTGTTTATCTAAAAAGGAAAAATGATGGTAGCTATATTATATTGTTATTTTATGTAGATGACATGCTTGTTGCAGGATCTAACATGCAGGAAATAAATGTGCTCAAAAGAAAATTGGCAAATTCATTTGAAATGAAGGATTTGGGAGCTGCAAAACAAATCCTTGGTATGAGGATAACTAGAGACAGGAAAAATCGCAAATTAACACTGTCTCGGAATGAGTACATAGAAAAGGTGTTGAAAAGATTTAATATGCAGAATGCAAAACCAGTTAGTACACCTTTTGCTAGCCATTTCAAACTTAGTAAGGAGATGTGCCCAAAGACCCAAGAAGACATGGATTATATGTCTAAAGTTCCATATGCATCAGCAGCTGGAAGCTTAATGTATGCAATGGTCTGCACAAGGCCTGATATTGCACATGCAGTGGGAGTTGTAAGCAGGTATATGAACAATCCAGGAAAAGAACATTGGATGGCAGTAAAATGGATTCTCAGATATTTGAGAGGTACCACAAATAAAGCATTATGCTTTGGTAGTTCAAACATTGCTCTACAGGGATATGTTGATGCAGATATGGCAGGTGACAGAGATAATAGGAGGAGCACTACAGGATATGTATTTACTGTAGGTGGAACAGCTGTTAGTTGGGTTTCAAAAATCCAAAGTGTTGTTGCACTTTCAACAACAGAAGCCGAGTATGTTGCTGCTACAGAGGCTAGTAAAGAAATGATTTGCTTACAAAGGTTTATGGATGAATTGGGTAAGAAGCATGATATGGGCACACTATACAGTGATAGCCAAAGTGCTATTCATCTTGCAAAGAACTTAGCATTTCATTCCAGGACTAAACACATACATCTCAAGTACCATTTCATACGGTCAGTAATGGAAGATGGAGAGTTGAAGCTGGAAAAGATACACACTAGCCAGAATCCTGCAGATATGCTAACAAAAGTTGTAACCAGGGAGAAACTGAGAATGTGCTTAGTTTCAATTGGTCTTCAAGGATGACGATGAAGATGAGGAATAGCTAGGTCCAAAGAGGAGTCATTGTCCAGCAAATGAAGCAACAGTGGAGTTGCTACAATCAGTCTCCAAGTGGGAGATTGTTGGGTGTGGAGCCTGATTATCTTGTTTATTTTGTATCACAACGTTGGACCCCTGTACCTTAATGGGGCGGAAACGCTACCCGAAATTAAACGCCAGCCTCGGGGGGCCTAGGGGGGTGGTTGCTAAATCATGGGAGGGCGTTGCCTCGAAACTAAAAACGTATGTAAAATTTCCTTGTAAAAGTATAGTAATTTCTCAGTCAATCCGGGCCGTTCATTAGGCGGATGATCTGATTGTAGAAGTTATGTTTAGTTTAGGGTTTTTTGCCCTAGAAGGCACCCCCTCGCTTGTATGAGGGTATTTTTATTGCGGCTGTGTATGGTATGTGCATTCTCGGAGCAAGAAACAGAGAGGGAGACTGTGAGAGAGAACAAAGTATATTACAGCGAATCTGTTGTAGGTTGTGTCTCTTCATTTCGCTGGATAATAGAAAGGAAGGACTACTTGTTCAGGGTGGACATAGCCCAAACTGGGTGAACCACATATATCTGTGTCTCTCTAGTTTTATGTGTTTTGTGTGCTTGTGTTTTCTGCATATTTTATGTGTTTCATTGCTCTGTAATATTTAATTTTCTAACAAACATGATTGCTAATAGTCAAAGAGAGGAAATGATGAGGAAAGTGGGGCAGAAATATAGTCTAATGAAGAAGATCAAGAGGGTAATGAAGAGAATGATGAACATGACATCCAGCAATAAGGTTCACAGGACATCCAAGAGAAGAATGAGCATGGGCATGACAGTGATCCTAATCTTAGTGCAAACAATGATCATATGAATGGAGAAAAAGAAGATGATAGTAGTGATGAGCAAAAAGATGATGGCAGTAGAAATGAAGAACAAACAAATAGCAGTGGAGACAAAGAAGACAATGAGGTAGAGGCAGCGTCTAATGTGGAAGACCAAGAGGATGATGATGGCATGGAGGAGAGTGATGAAAATGGAAGTCAAGAAAAGGAAAAAAGTGAGCAATTGGAGCAAGACAGTGATAGTAATGACACCAATAAATCACTCCCAAGTGAAAAAAAAGGTTTTGATGATGATCAAGATGAAGACACATAAGACAATGAAGAAAATAATGAGGATAACGGTCAGCAAGAAGATACACAAGACAACCAAGAGGAAAATTTGTAGGGGCATGACATTGAGCACAATAATAGTGCAAACGGTGATGAAATGAATGAAGATGATAAACTTGAGGAAACAGAGGGAGCTTTAGAAGACCAAGAGTAGGTAGATAACGAAGACGAAACAGATTTTGAAGAAGGAGGCATTAATACCGAGGATGACCATGATAATATAGCAAGTAAAAGAAAAGGCATCCAAGAAGACAGTCATGATATTAGTCATCCTCCTAATGATAAATGAAGAAAATATTTTCATGGAAATTTGAGCACTCAAATAAGGGAAACACCAAGAAAAACTTAGAGACATGGCTCAATATTCTACGGGCTTCTTAAACCCCTTGAGGGACCTCTCCACCAATTTTGAGGCAATTTGAACAAAATTTTGTTTTTTTTTTTGAAATTTTGACCCCTCTGTGCGCAACACCCTAGGCGCTACGCACAAAATTGGTGCATCCTTAGCTCACAATTTTTTCATTTTTGGATTCCTCACATCACCAATAGTCTTCTCATCAATTTTCAGATCATTTGGAGCGTTTTTGAACCCCCAAAAGGTAAAAAAACATTGAAATTTTGACCTTTCTGCCTCATTTTCAGACCAGACGTTGCGCATAGAGAAGTTTTTGGGAAATTGATTTTTGAAATGGTAAATGACATCCACTCAGCACAACTCAAGAATTTCTAGAAAGTAGACTCATCAGGATTTCCAACTAGCCATCACGGAACCAAATCTGGTGTCGGGAAGGGGTCCAAAACTTAGCCACAAGAGACCCTATTTTCTGCTGAAGTGGCACTATGCACAGAGGTTGCCTAGTGTGTTTTGGACCAAAAGTCAAAAAAATGCACTCATTTATTGCAAATATATATTTTTGAGTTTTTTGAGGCAAATTACTCTAGAATTAGGTGCAAATAGTTATTTTTGCATTTATTTCTTAGGATATTATGTGCCTTGGGCCTTGCAGGTCTCTTGGCCATAAATGACATTTTCCTACCACATTTAGGGTTTTAGTCCTCATTTTCTCCATAAATAGAGCATGAGACCCTATGTATTTTTTTGGCATTTGATGAGCTTGAAGAGCAATATACATGGTTTCATGAGCTTGGAGAAGAAATTGGTTTTGTGAAGTGGATGAATGGCTTGTTTGGCTTGATGATGGAGAAGCTTGTTTGTAGGATTCCATAGCTTGGTGGATGCTGATGTCTTCCTAATTTGTCTATTGTTTCCTTTGTTATCATTATGATTCATGTTTCTTGGCTACTATAAAACATAAAAGTATAGGTTGAGACATGTTCTTTGAGGCACCTCAGTCCTCCTATTTGTTATAGCTTTGATGTTTTCTCTTTTGGCCAGCTTAAGGAATTCTTGATAGCTCCTTAGGTCCACCAAAACTTTTTTTTGTTTCATGTATGGTTAGTATGCTAGCTTACAAGTATGATTCATGGTATGCACTTCTTATTTGAAATTTTCAAAACCCTATCTTGAAGCCTTTCTGTGAAATATTGATTGTTAGATTAAGTCAAAGAGGTCTCATTCGATCTTGCCTTTTTTTCATGCTTGAAAAATTGTTTTAGAGTTCCCAATAACTTGATATATTCTGTTTAGGAGTTCCCTCTCCATAAATTGAGTTATTTGTATTGTCATATGTGTTTTCCCAAAATCTGAAGGTGAATTTCTAAAGTTAGAAGCTCTTATGCTTTCTATGTTTCACTGGAATGTTTTCTTAGTTTAGAGTATTATTTATTGAGCTTAATGGTTTGACCTACCTCATGAATTGTAACTTTTAAAATATATATTTTTAAGACGCCTTATTCTTTCCCAAACTTAATGTTCACTACACCTCATACATCACCTTAAGGATCCATTAACCTTACTAAATCGACCCTGCAACACACTCTGTTTCATCATTTCGACACTCTTGAATTTCACTTGACTCCATAGCCCAATGGATTTGAAAACCTCTCACTCCACCTATTCCACTTGACCATCATACCCAACCAAAACAATCAACAAATCCTACACCTAATAAGTAGCCTAAAATCAAAACCCTAGAGCAAAATGAACACATCCTTTGCACCCAATAGAGAGATCCCTCTCTGAGTCCAGGAAGGCTAGCTCCTACGACTCCAAAGATTGGTTCCATGTTACCCTATCACTTTGTCTACCAATTTTCCAAATCACAGGACCCTAACATTCTGGAGATCACGGTGGGACCTTCTGAGTTAGTGACAAACTAATTATTCCTTAGATCTTAGAAAACTCCCAAACATCCTTAGATTGGTATTTAGCTGTTGTTTGTGGACAAAAATAAAATACTTAAAACAATAACATCATCCACCTAGCGACTCCACTGGTCTTCAGTAGGCCTATTACTCCACTAGGTATCATAAACCCCTTGGGAATGCATTAAGCATTCCCAATCATACTGATGGTGGAAAGAAAAGTTGAAATCATCCATGTGGCGACTCCACAACCCTCAATAGACCTAATGACTTCACTGGTAGAGAAATATAGATTGGTTGAAAAGATGCAGTGACCTCTTTCTGATAAACAGATATGGATCCAATTATGAACAGAGAAGCGAAGCTAGAGAGATTGGTGGATACATTCAGCAGACTGATGCATCTACATGATAGGAAAGGAGAAAATTTCAAGGTTAAGGTTGGTTCTGCTTATTCAAAACAACCTAGACATTTTACCTGGGAAGAACAAACTAAATCACTACAAGAAAAGAACAACAAACAAAATAAGCATGATGAGAAAGACTACAAAGAAGAGAGTGAAGAAGGCTGCCAAGTAGGTACTAGTTACTTTCCTACATGTTGTTCTTCACTATTAAGAGATAATTATGAGCAAGTTGCAAATAAAAATAGAGAGGAGTGCTCGATAGAATCAATCATCCATCTTGAAATCATAAAATCTGAAATGGAGGAAGAGTCAAACAAATAGGATCTCTCACAAATACTAGTGGATGGAAACTTTCTTTGACGTTTGTATAGTTAAATGAAGTCTTCACCAAATGAATGTATATATCATGTATAAATTATATTAGGATAGATAGGCATGCAAATAAGCTCAGAATTTGAGCATCTTTTAGTTATAGATTGCTCTAAAAATACAAAAATAGAGAAAAGATGAAAAAAGAGGGAAGATTTGAAAAAAGAGGTATAGCCCCATACCCAAAAAAGAGTACTACTCAAAGTGTGCAAGCCTAAATGCCACTACTTGTTCCAAAAAATTATTTTTCAATCATCTAACCTAATCATGGCTAAACATGTTTTCAATTTATTGTTGATAATTTAGTAAAAGATAGTGGGTCAAATTATTCAAGCTTGACTTGTCAAAATATAGATTAGGTAGAAAGATACTGGTTCCACATGCTTAAAACAGAACCAAAGAGAAAAATAGGGATGATTAGCAATCAATGTATCCTAGCCCTGATTTTTCTAGCCTTGTTTTGTACAAGAATAACATTTTTTTGCAGCTTATTTTTATGCCACAAACCCATGGTAAGTTAGATTGTCTAATCCTAGTTTAACCATGCTTTCAATTTCATGTTTCTAGATTAGTGAATAAATCCTGTCAAACAGTTTAACCTTGACAGTTGAATAGTATAGGTAGAGAATCAAAGGAGTTCATCAGCATAATCTGAGCTCCGGGAAGAAATAAGGTAGAAGTAGATAGTTTATTTTTCTTTCAAAAGAAAAATGTCAAGGTTGCAGGTCCAAATGCACCTAAAGAAGAAAAAATGTTAGGCAAGAAGTTTGGGTAGGTAGATATGGGTTTCAACTAATCATGTCTTTCATATTACTGAGATCATAGCTTCAAGCAAGCATCAGCAAGAGAAAGAGGTAAAAATCTGCCCAATGGATGAGGCACTAGTTTCCATAAAGCCAGAGATTTGAAGTTCTGGACACCTCCTGAAAAGGATTTTCCCTCCCCAAGTGGAGCCACTGTTAGTCATCAATAATTTTTTCCTTTGTTTATGACTAAATGATTATCCCAAGATTTCTAGAAACAAAGTTCATGAACATTGTGAGTTCTATAAATCTCACTGCCTTCATTATCCTTAATATAATTTTTCACTATTTCATCATTCCATCATGTCAAGCTCCGCTCACCCATCCTAGAAGACCCATCATGGGCTCATGTCACTCAATTTGTCTTTGTTGTGTCACCTTTGGCCTCATCCCTCTATTTTGTTTTGCCTAACTCCTCCATTGTCGATTTAGGGTTTTTAAGGGATTTTTTCTTGGTTTCATGGCCTCCATGGTTAAAAATCAACAAGGCTTGTATCCTAATGTTCTTAAACCTCATCTTATCCTTAATATAACTTAATAAACACTTCCCATCACTCCTATCCCTCAAACTCATAATTTTTCTACAAAACGTAGCCTTTCGCTACAATTTGACACTTTTCGAGACTAGGCCTATGTTTTTCTCTTTTGGATCATTTCCCCTCACTCAGTTCTTGAAATTCCACTTTCCCCTACTCTCTAACATCTATCCCTATCGCACAAAAGTTCCCCAATAATTTAGAAAGCCCTTAACCCCTTCATTCCCCTCTCTTTGCAAGGCAGTCCTAAATCCCCTACACCAAACCCTAATTTCCTCTTCCAACTAAGCTAGGGTTTGATATGAAAAAGAGGCACAAGAGAAAAGGATTCATTTCATAGAACATTTCAAAAATAATAATTCCATACCAGCTCATAAACATCACGCGTTCATAATTTTCCAAGAATTCATTGCAAGAGACAAGACATGTGTCACACCTAGGGCTAGTTTTTCTTCAAACTATGTTTCTGACCACACAGAGAGGAATTTGAAAAAATTGAGAGAGGTTTTTTTCCAATATAGGCCCAAGAAGGAAAAAATCCTTCCATTTTTACACAGGTATCATGGTTTTTGAGAAATATCAAAAACACAGGTGTCCTAGGAGAATTTCTGCACTGCTAGAGTGACCTTCGAAAAATAAGGTTTTCTCAGAGCTGGGGTGTCCAAATGACTTTCTTGATGAGTCAAACGACAACGAAACTTGAAGAGATTTCTAGGGAGCTATCATGAGCTCAATTTGGAGGTAAGGAAGGCCTCCAAAATTTTTCTACACCAACACTCTGCATTTCTGCACCATAATTCAACACTTTTTGAACAGTGTTGGGAAAATCAGTTTTTGGACAGGTAAATGGACACCAAATGTAAAAAAACAAAGAATTTTTAGAAATTATACTCCACAAGTTTTCCAAATAGCTATCACATAGCCCATTATGACACTGGGAAGGTGTCCAAATTCCGTCTGCAAATTGGTGTTGCACATGCTGGAAAATAACTCTTGGTTGAAGGTCATTTTTGGCAAAATTTCTAGGCGCTGCGCACAGACAGATTGGAGCTGTGCATAGAGAAGGCAGGTGCAGTTTTAAATAAAACTGCACTGCGCACAGACATACTGGTGTTGTGCACAGACAGTGGCACTATGCATAGATGATACTTGGTCAAATTTGCTCAAAAATTTCCAAAACTAAATTTTTCTCCTCCTCAAAGTTGCCCCAAGTTCCTGCATGAGTGAAACAATGTTAGTGGTCATTATATTCCTCTCCCATTGATATTTTTATATGAAAAATCAAAGGAAAAGTTCAAAACCCTAAAAATTGGCCAAACCCTAAACCTTCATGCCAATCAAGCCTTTGACCCTCTAGGGAAAAGAATTACCGAGTGAAAGGTTGTCATAGGCCTAAAGACACTCAAATGAAAGCTAAGCCTCCTCCTAAAAGAATCTTAAGATTTCCTAGACCTAATCCTTTTTTCCCTTCATTTGCTAAAAATCTGCCCTCACCATCACTCATTTTTTCAACCCTAGGCCTAAAAACTCTCACCAAGATGAAAACCATTTGTTCAAAGATGCCCAAAACAATGAGCCATAGTCATGATGAGAATGATTGCTAATAGTCAAAGAGAGGAAATGATGAGGACAGTGGGGCAGAAAAAGAGTCTAATGAAGAATATCAAGAGGGTAATGAAGAGAATGATGAACATGAAAACCAGCAAGAAGGTTCACAGGACAACCAAGAGAAGAATGAGCATGGTCATGACATTGATCCTAATCTTAGTGCAAACAATGATCATATGAATGAAGAAAAATAAGATGAAAGTAGTGCCGAGGAAGAAGATGGTGGCAGTAGAAATGAAGAAAAAAAAAATAGCAGTGGAGATAAAGAAGACAGTGAGGCAGAGGTAGAGTATAATGAGGAATACCAATAGGATGATGATGGCATGGAGGAGAGTGATGAAAATGACAGTCAAGAAAAGGAAAATAGTGAGAAATTGGAGCAAGAGAGTGATATTAATGACACCAATAAATCACTCCCAAGTGCAGAAAAAGGTTTTGATGATGTTCAAGATGAAGACACAGAAGACAATGAAGAAAATAATGAGGATAATAGTCAGCAAGAAGATACACAAGACAACCAAGAGGAAAATTTGGAGGAGCATGACAGTGAGTACAATAATAGTGCAAACAGTGATGAAATGCATGAAGATGATAAACTTGAGGAAACAAAGGGAGCTGATGAAGAAATAGAAGACCAAGAGCAGGAATATGATGAAGCTGAAACAGAGTTTGAAGAAGGAGGCATTAATACCGAAGATGACCATGATAGTATAGCAAGTAAAAGACAAGGCAGCCAAGAAGACAATCATGATATTAGTCATCCTCCTAATAATAAATGAAGATACCCTTTTCATGGAAATTTGAGAATTCAAATAAGGAAAAGACCAAGAAAAACTTAGATACATGGCTCAATATTTTCCATAGGCTTCTCAAAACCCTTGAGGGACCTCTCCACCAATTTTGAGGAAATTTTAACAAAATTTTGTTTTTTTTGAAATTTTGACCCCTCTCTGCGCAACACCCTAGGCTCTACGCACAAAATTGGTGTATCCCCAGCTCACAAATTTTGAATTTTTGGATTCCTCACATCAGCAACAGTCTTCTCACCAATTTTCAAATCATTTGGAGCATTTTTGACCCTGCAAAAGGTCAAAAAACATTGAAATTTTGACCTTTCTGCCTCATTTTTAGACCAGGCGCTGCGCACAGAGCAGTGTTGGGGAAATTTATTTTTGAGCTGGTAAATGGAATCCACTCAACACAAATCAAGAATTTATGAAAATTATACTCCTCAGGCTTTCCAACTAGCCATCATGGAGCTAAATCCGGTGTCGAGAAGGGGTCCAAAACTTAACTAGAATAGACCCTATGTTCTGCTGAAGTGGCGCTACACACAGAGGCTGCCTAGTGTGTTTTGGACCAAAAGTCAACAAAACACACTCATTTATTCCAAATAGATATTTTTGATTTTTTTGAGGAAAATTACTCTAGAATTAAGTGCAAATAGTTATTTTGGCATTTATTTCTTAGGATATTATGTGCCTTGGGCCTTGCCTGGTCTCTTGGCCATAAATGACATCTATGATTATATTTGACATTTTCCTACCACATTTAGGGTGTTAGTCCTCATTTTCTCCATAAATAGAGCATGAGACCCCTATCTATTTTGTTGGCATTTGATGATCTTGAAGAGAAATATACATGGTTTCATGAGCTTGGAGAAGAAATTGGTTTTGTGAAGTGGATGAATGGCTTATTTGGCTTGATGATGGAGAAGCTTGTTTGTAGGTTTCCATAGCTTAGTGAATGGTGATGTCTTCCTACTTTGTCTATTGTTTACATTGTTATCATTATGCTTCATGTTTCTTGGCTGCTATAAAACAGAAAAGTATAGGTTGAGACATGTTCTTTGAGGCACCTCAGTCCTCTTGTTTGTTATAGCTTTGATGTTTTCTCTTTTGGCCATCTTAAGGAATTCTTGATTGCTCCTTAGGTCCACCAATTTTTTTTTTGTTTCATGTATGGTTAGTATGCTAGCTTACAAGTATGATTCATGGTTTGCCTTGCTTATTTGAAGTTTTCAAAACCCTATCTTGAAGCCTTTCTATGAAATATTGATTGTTAGGTTAAGTCAAAGAGGTCTTGTTCAATCTTGCCCTTTTTCCATTCTTGCAAACTTGTTTCAGGGTTCCCAATAACTTGATATATGCTGTTTAGGAGTTTCCTCTCCATAAATTGAGTTATTTGTATTGTCTTATGTATTTTCCTAAAATCTGAAGGTGGATTTCTGAAGTTATAAGCTCTTATTCTTTCTATGTTTCACTGGAATGTTTCTCTTGGATGTTTATTAGTTTAGAGTATTGTTTATTGAGCTTAATGGTTTTACCTACCTCATGAATTGTAACTTTTAAACTATATATGTTTAAGACCTCTTAGTATTTCCAAAAATTAATGTTCACTACACCTCAGGCATCACCTTAAGGATCCATTAACCTTGCTAAATTGGCCCTGCAACACACTCTGTTTCATCATTTAGACACTCTTTACTTTTACTTGACTCCATAGCCCAATGGCTTTGACAACCTCTCACTCCACCTATTCCACTTGACCATCATACCCAACCAAAACAATCAACAAACCCTACACCCAATAACTAGCCTAAAATCAAAACCCTAGAGAAAAAATAACACATCCTTTGCACCCAATAGAGAGATCCCTCTCTAAGTCCAAGAAGGCTAGGTCCTAGGACTCCAAATACTGGTTCCATGTTACCCTGTCATTTGGTCTACCAATCTGCCAAATCACGGGACCCTAACAAGATGAAAAACCAAAGAAATTCAATTTCTCAAATAGACAAAAGGCCCTAATGACTCCTTCATTCCTTCCTTTTATAATTTCTGGCCATGCATTCCTTGTGGGTCCCTCCAACAATTCGATTTTCCTTAGGGAATTTGAATTCATTCTTCCTTAAGTGAGTGTTTCATGTGGGCCTCATATTCCACTATAAAAAAAATAAATTATTTGTCCTATGTATTCCACCAAAAATTTCCTTAGGTTAGCCTTAATCAAAAATGTCAAAATTTATTTCCTTACACATTAAGAAAATATAGTAAGCGACATTAGAGTCCTCCCCTCCCGTTTGTTGCTTGACCCCAAGCAATTGTAAAACTGGAGGCTGCAATTTTTTCTCGTTCTCCCATGTAGCATCCTCCTTCGGTAAATATTTCCACTTGACCAGATGCTCCCTGACCACCTTGTTTCTCAACTTCATCTTTGAGGTCTCCAGTATGAGCTCTGATGTCAAAATCAAATGCCCCTCATCATCCAACGTAGGCAACTCAATTGCTGCTACAACCTATTATCCCAATGCCTTTTTCAAGCATGACACATGGAATACATTGTGAATCCAACTCTTGGAAGGTAGTTCTAGCTCATAAGCCACCTCACCTACTCTCCTCACCACCCGATAAGGTCCATAGAGTCATGGCCACAATTGTTTTGCACCCTTATGCTTGAGTAAAGACTATTTGTATGGCTGCAAGCATATGTAGATGATGTATCCTACCTCAAACAATATCTCCACCCTGTGCTTATCAACATATATCTTTTGCTGATTTTGGGCCATCTGCAAATTGTTCTTAAGAGCCCAAATGGCATCCTGGCTCTCTTGAACCAAGTCCTTTACCCCTAGGGCCCTGCTATCTCCAAATACCATGTTAGAAAAGTATGAGGATTGTAACCATAAAGAGATCTTAAAGGGAACATACCAATAAACATGTGATAGTTTGTGTTGTAGTAGAACTCCTCGAGATGTAGCCACTTGAACCACACTCTTTGCTGCCCAATCATGTAGTTGCGCAAGTACCCCTCTAGCCATTTGTTCAAAATCTCGGTTTTCCCATCAGTTTGGAGATGATAGCTAGTGCTGGGTGTAATATTTTTCCCCACCAAATGGAACAACTCTTGTCAAAAATCCCCCATAAACCTGATGTCCCTGTCACTCACAATGGTCTTGGGGAGACCATGCAACCGAAAGACCTCCCGAAAGAATAATTCAGCCACTTGGGAGGTTGAGGATCTCGATGAAATGGAAAATAAGTGGGAAAAATTGGTCAATCTGTCGACCACTACATAGATGCAGTACCACCCCTGCGCAGCTGGAAGCCCAGTGATGAAGTCCATAAATACACTCTCTCACTTCCTCTCTAGAATTGGAAATGACTGTAGAAAATAGACCTAGTGTGACAAATCCACCTTGTTCCTCTGGAAATCCATGCAGTCCCTCACGTGCCTTAGAACATCTCCCTTGAGCCCCTGCCAAGAGAACCTCTCCTTGACATCATGCTATGTCTTCAGAAATCCTGGGTGCCTTGCTAGTGGAAAATCATGGGCTGCCTGCATGATCCTCTCCTTCAACTGAGATCGTGGCACTAGATAGCTTCAGTCCTTGGAGTACCTTGATATCTTTTGCTGATCTATGAAAATACCTCGATGAAATGAGATTTTCCCCTGATGCACTTGTGCCTAGGTTCCCAAGGCTCATAACACATGAAACAAAAACTCCTCCTCCTGAGGTCCCTTCGTTTGTCAACATCCAACTGACCACGTCCTCCATCTCTCTGTGGTGGCCTCACATCTCTATTCCCTTATGGGGTTGTGGGTCTCGTGGGAACAAAGGCCTGGTTCTTGGGAAATGCATGAATCATGTCTCAGGCCCTAGAGATAGCATATTGAAGTGATATGGACTTATATGTCCTCACCTAGCCACGCAAGCGTTCAATAAGTCCCTCCACAAACAACATAATCAAATGGTTGTCTGAAATATCTGTCACCGTCACTGCCAACCTCTGAAACTTAGTGATAAATGCCTATGTGTTTCCTATCTATCTCAAGTGGGATAGCTCCCTGAATGCAACTATGGGTCCTTCCTCTCGAACCTCTCCAATATCCTTCGGGTGAACTTCATGTAAGAGGTGATGTTGATGTGCTCCAATGTGATCAACCCATGGTGCCACCACTCTTAGGCATCCCCTTCCAAGTGAAGGGTGGCGAATCGTATGGAATCTGCTTCTTGCATGGGGTTCATATGAAAATAGGTGTCCAACTTTTGTATCCATACTCTGGTTGAAATTTTTTCTACCTCATCAATGTTTGGAAATGTAACCTTCCCTGCTAGCCTCAACACATCCTGGTTAGAATATCCTCCTCTGTAATGGTTCCCAGTCCCATAGTACGCCTCTCCTTTAAATGAATGTACTCACCAAAGGATATCACTTGCTTGATTCATGCATCCAACCCCTCATACTCATCGATACTGGATGCAACCGAATGAACCAAATATGTAACTGGCTCCGGCTCCATCTCCGGTTCTAGTTCATCTACAAAATGTTGCATCAAGGGACAACCAGCCTACCCATGCTGTGGAGTGTGTGGGGGCTGATAGGTACAGATGCCTCCTTCTCTAGAACCACCATCATCTTGGGGCTCTGTTTCCCCTTCTGGCATTCCACCCACTTGCAGCCCCATCACCTGCTGCATCATTTCCATCATGATATGCCCTTCTCTCACCATCTATTGATTAGTTCTTAGAAACTCCTCCAAAATTTGGTCCTGGCCCCTTGTTCTAGGATGTTCATCCTCCTAATGCTTTTCCATTCCTCCCCTCTGGGATTCTATCTCGGTATTTTAAAATGGATCTAGGTTATATTCTCTCCCACGGTCTCGGCCTCTGCCTCTACCATAGCCTCTGTGGAAAACCAGTTCTTGGTACCTCGGTGGCATCACCTGTTCCTGTTCCACACCCTAGCCAAGAACATGCTTTGATACCACTGTAATATTCCTAATGGAAATTTTACAATGATAACAAAGGCATACAAATATATAAACACATAAATTTTCAAAAACTCATACATGCTAACCAAAAACTTCTCCAAATCCACAAACTGGCCAAGATTTTATTAATATTGATGTTGAGGTACAAGTAAGTTGGAGAAAATTCACCTAGTCTTGCACAAGGAAAACTACAAGCACCAGGTGATGAGTACAAGAAAGCCCAATAGCCACAAATGCTAGATACTTCAAAAAATTGTGTTATTTCTCCAAAACTACATTACTGCTAGATTTTTACCCTTGATTTACCCCCTCTATACTACCCAAAAAATTCTAGGAATTTGGGAATGTGATCCTTGCCCCAAACCCAGAAAAACCCAGAAAGGGTTTCCCTTGATTCCAAAATTAAAATATGGGCCCCTCACAGCTTGGCCCTCTTCCAATTTCGAATTTTGTCATTGTGGTTGCTGTTGTAAATCATTTCTCTAAAAAATCCAACAATATTCCTCCAATGGCCCTCTAATTTATTTCCCAACACCCTAGCTCCAAACTCCCCTAGATGATGCTACCTCAAAAGGCCTCACTCAAATGACTGTGCAGTCATGGAGGAGATGACATAGTCCCTGAATGTAATGGATGAAAACTGTGTGTGGGTTGTTCCTTTCTGACTGTAGCTACTCCCACACTCTTAAAAATGGACAAGGGACACTCTTGTAGCTTCTCTGGACAATATCCAATAGTTCTACTCCACCAATCAATAAGACAACGTGCCCCTTTGCACAGTAGTAGCTCCAGAGTGCGTCCCAAGCTCCCAGAATTGTGTGGAATCTGGAGATGGTGCTTTCTCCAGTCTCAAAGGTAAAGGAAAGCCTTCCTTGGGTAGTGCTCAAAGTCCACCAAAGAAAGGTTGAGCTTCTCTCTTTGGAAGCTCTTGTGCTGAACAACACAATCTTGGCTCAGTTGACAGCTAAGGCAATTCGATTTCTCAAATAGACAAAAGACCCCAATTACTCCTTCATTCCTTCCTTTTATAATTTTTTGCCAGGCATTCCTTGGGGGTACCTCTATCAATTCTATTTTCCTTAGGGAATTTTAATTCCTTCTTCCCCAAGTGTGTGTTTCATGTGGGCCCCATATTCCACTAGCAGCTAGATAAATTATTTCTCCTATGTATTCCACCAAAAATTTCCTTGGGTTAGCCTTAATCAAAATTGTCAAAATTTATTTCCTTAGACATTAGAAAAATCTAGCAAGGGACATTACAGGCTATTATTTTAAATGTAATTCGAGATTGGAACTCCAAGGTTGAATTTGTTGAAACTACCATCCTAAATTGCAGTTAACTTTGATATGAAGGGTAAGTATCACTGCAAATTTGATAAAATCAAATAATATGAGTTCTCCAACAGCATCAGCAATGGGAATGAAACTGTGGATGTCCGGATCAATTATTGACATAAGTCTATCATGTTATTTCATGAACCTTAACTTGTTCTGAGACATCACATTATATTTAAAGTCTATCAATGATTAAAAATTCTATTGGATATTTCATTATGGAATCTGAAATACAACCTACAGACTTAAATGTTGCAACACTGTGAATATGTTTTAGCCTAGTTACCCCTCATCTTACATGAGGCTTGCACTTGTCATTTTCATCACAACATGTGTGTTTTTTTTGTCACAAGGATCAAGCTTGCAATGTCACATTTCTAGAAGTTTTGATGGATATGGGTGTATTTGTGTTTTTGCTTCAGAGATGATGCTATCTTGTGGTGCATTTGGTGCTGTGATGGTTGTTAGTAAGTGCGAGATGAGACATTTTGGTGTGCTACTGGTGGTCTAACTGATGAGTAGCATGTTCCTTGTGGTTAAAACTCGTAATGATATGGTGCACCCTCATTCTTTGGTATTGTTGGGAATGTTTGGGTTTTTCTGGCTTAAGATATTAGAGGGAGATTGTCAACACATTTTATGGTCACCTATATATGGTTAGTTTTTGTTTGTTGTGGGTGTGCCCAATCCACAAGAATAAAAAATACCTCACTTTTCATTTGTAACTAATAAAAAAAAGTAGGGACAGCAATCAAGTTGTGAAATATATGGGGAGGGAATCTTTCCCAACCATGTAGGGGCTGATAGCTAACCAAAAAAAATATATCTTACAATATTTTTTGCAAGTGAGTCTTGAAGGCAGCTCCTGAGCAACAGTTAAATGAAATTTATAAGGGAGAGACACCTTCCTTGCCTCTTGTCTTTGGTAGTTGTTCTGGGTTGAAATAATTTAGTGGTATTTTCAAGTCTTGTCCCATGAAATTAGGTTGTTTTTCATCTTCCTTGATGGCACATGCTTGTTGGACATTCTGTGGTATGTACATCACTTGTAAATTCAATCTAGAGTCATCATGCTCCTTGAAATTGGCATCCTGAGTGACTGTGTCCCATGGAGAGCATTTTATTATTAAATTCCACATATACACAACATTAAACAATGAGAGGTAATCCATTGTGCAACACTGGTAAAAGATGTAAATGATGATTCGTTTCAATTATCTCCATGCATATATGCTATTTGTTTCGAAATTTGGCATTGGGCGCAATGAGTTTGGACCTTGATCTATTTGCCTCAAGGTAGAATTCTAGTCTCAAATATTGTCTGATTTATTGTGCCTCATTAATGTTGATGTATGTTCTCTCTCTTTTTCTAGAATATGAAGTTTGTTGCCATGACACTGCATGGAGAAAATATATAACTAAGATATATGGTCAAGCATGGCACCTGGAGAAATATTCTTTGACCATGATTGTTTCGCATGGTGGCATTATAAATGATATGTGGAGATATTCAAACCTTATCGTGACCAGTGTGGAAGCAAAGGTTAACTACTTGTGCTGTTGTATGGAATTGATATGTTACAAAAAAAATGAGGGAGTAAATGATTTTTATTGGGATAGTTTCCAACATAAATTTATTTATCATGTATTAGGTGGAAATTCATGAATGGAGATTAGAAAATTCTATTGTCACTCTAATGTAATACTTTTCACGTTTTACAGAAGACAAAGCTATATGAAATATGTATCATTTCATGTGCAAACTAACCAAAGTATTGGATCTGATATGTTCAATGTGTGGAAACTATTGGAAGCATGGAAGTTGTAAATGATGCTCTTGCATGGGCTGCAGCCGTTGCACAAGTTTTGGTGAAGGTAAACTTCTGTGAGTTTTTCTTATATATTTTGTATGTGTTGTTGTTTTCAGTGTACACCATTTTCTTAAGTTTTATAAATTTCTAATATGTTTTTATATTTAGGGTTAATTTTGTGTATATGAATCCTCTAGGCTTGGAGAGAGCTTTTTGATTTTGTATGTTGTGAATTTTTTGCAGAAATTTCTTTTTGGATGCACGCTGGGGAGAGGTAGGTGGTTAAATTGAAAGATAAATACTTAGAAGCAGTGTTGAAGAAGGATGTGGGGTTCTTTGACACAGATGATATTACTGGGGATATAGAGAATTTCCATGGATACTCCTCTCGTTCAAGATGAAATTAGTGAAAAGGTACTCGTCCATATGACCATCCATAATTTTAGCGGTGTTTTCTTCTAGTAATTAAGTTTGAAACAACTGCATAAAATCAATCAATGTGTGTGCATATATCCATATTTTGATATGAATGTGTTTGGTCTTCAGGAATCATCCAAAAATATTGCAGCCAAAAGGATTGAGAGATATTTATGTTCTAATGTTCCATTTGGACAAGCATGGGTGGTAAAGTTGAAGCTCCTCCTGGTGCTTTATTATTGCATGAGGATATCAAGGATTAAAAGACCTTGGCTCATACAAGTAGAATTCCAAGTAACTTTACTAAAACCAAGGCTAAATTAAATCTTTGTGTAGCTACTCAAGAAAAAAATGATCAAGCCTCTACAAAAAATAAAAAAATTTGAAGGACAATTTTCTTCATCAAGTGTGGCAACAATTTCTAGGTCTAGTAGGTTACTTGTGCCTCTATCTATGGGTTCACAGTCAGCCAAAAATACAAATTTTCAAACACCTTTGCAAGGAGTCAAAGACATTGAATCAAAATCAGCTTCATCAATTGCTAAATCCAGTGAAGTTAATCTGGGAGGTGCCAAATTTATCTCGGACGTATCCCAGTCAAAATTTCTTGAGATTGTCTCTTGAAGTAACCAACTTATACAATGGGGATTTACCAAACAAGTGGAACATGTGCAACCTATTTCAAGTGTATTAATATGAAAAAAATGCCCGATGCATATCATAAAAATAGACCCAAGCAAGGCCATCATCCAATGTTACTCAGTTTATTCAATTACAGGAACCCATGGACATGTCTCTGTATATACATTCACAGCTATGTTGGATGCATCCTTAGAATCTGTCATCTCATGCCATTTTTCAGGGAGGTGTAAACTTGATGGTAAAATCGCAAAATTCAACCACATCGAGTCCTTTTAATTGCAGGCAGAGATACCAATAGGAGGGAGTTGATACATCCTAATCTCAAAAGAAACTATGGTAGTCTTACCTTCAAAAAATCCTTCTCAACAGACATATGCTTTTTCAAATTTGATTGCACTAGATTTGCATGTAGGGTTTCAATCTCAAAGGTCTCCAGTTAGGCAGTCTTCTGGAATGTTGGTTGATTCACAACCTAAGTTGGCACTCCAGCTTTGATTTATTGAACATTTATCACCAGATCCATTGATTTTTTTGGTTATAAGCATGTATCTCAATTTTCAATCTCTGTACATTTCCAATGGTTTATACAGACTACAAAGATGGGGTTTCATAACAGATGACCCATTATGTTGTAAAAGATTTGTACATGTACCAATTTCCAGTTCATGTAGGCTAGGTATATTGTTGAATGTTAACATTATATTTACAAATTTTATAATCTCAACACATATTTTTTTGATACAACCTTTCCAGTATAATACATGTTCACAAAAATGTTGTTTTTTACTAGTTTCATGGCTTAAATTCCTATTATTTTTCAGAAAATTTGTAAATTAATTGCATCCCATGGAACAGGAATGATGTATTCATATCCACTTTTCTTTCTCCCATTTTTTTGTCAAAGTCAGTAGAAAAATCTATGTGGGAATTTTTTTCTTCCCATAATGTGGATATAGATTTTGTGGTGAAAACTATGATGAGAGGTAGTTTTGAGTAGTTTCTTTCCAAGGAAAAGATGTTTCCAAAATGTGAGTTGGATAAGAAGGCCCAAACTCGGGGAATGGTGAGTTATTTTTCTTGTGAATCCCTTGGGACAATATTCAATAAGTGAAACTTCTTGGTATCTGTACATGCACTTTTTTCCTCTTGATGCATTCAACTAGTCATGAAATATTTGTAAACACTAATTGGACTAAAATTCAATATGAAATATTTGTAAACACTATGTTGGAATTAATTGCAATAGTGAGTATATGATGAATGTGGATGGATGTTCAAGGGCTTTATTTTATACAAAGAAAATCAATTCAGAAAATTACACAACAATTTTGGAAATCTTGTGAATGTATAATGTTGGTGGGAAAGGTATTTCCTTTTAGAATCTAATTTAGTGAGAAATTATGATAATGTGAATCTCTTGGGACAATATTGAATAACTGGAACTTCTTCAAAATATTCAGGGCTACATAAATTTTTCTCTTGACAGCATGGACACTCATTAGTGATGAGGAAATTGGTGTTGAGGATTGACCCATATCCCTATTCGTGGCTGAATTGTAGTTTTCTTCTACTGAACCAACAAACTCATCATCACAACCTAAAATTCAGCTGAAATATTACAACACTTTCCCCCACAAACTCAGACTTATGTTTCTTAGCAGAAAACAAATATTGTGGGATGTTTTCATTGACATTATTAGTTTCATCAGAGGGAATGAAAGCATGGATAGTTGAACTCAATGCCTGTTTTCATTGAAATGCATCAATATTATATGGTGGGCATTGAAAGAGGTACAAATATAGAATATAAAAGTAAAAAATGAGATCTTCAAAAGCCCACTCATCTATACATTTTTCTTTTCTCTCATTGCCTATCAAACTTCTCACAGAATATGAAACTTGCAATGGATTTCTGACAGGAACAAGGCTTGACGTGGCAATTAAGTTTCTCACATGTTTCTCTATTTAGGAAGAAATCTTGATATAGGATTAAGGTACTCACACTTTCATCTGTATAATGGACAAAGATTTGAAAAAGGCTAATATTTTATTACTTCATCAGTATCTCGGTCAATATTTGCCACAAGAACAACATTGCACCCCTCCTTATCGCATCCAATTTGATCATCATTTTTTTCATTATGAGTGGCTACAGTTTTGTAGGATATAAGTTTATAGGGAAAGACCACTTTCTCTTCCTCATGACATCTGTAGCTGTAATGCTCCTGTCATATTCTTCTTCATCAACAAATTGTTAGGATTCTTTCTCTCAACATTGCTCTATACTGAGTGATCATTCCTAATATCTGAGGGTAAATTGACTACGATATCACCCCTTCCGTCCTCAGCCTGCATTCTTATTATGAGACTAGAATTATCTTCCTTAAATACCTGTTATTTACCTCCAATTACATCAAGAAATGCATCATCCAATTTCGTAAAGATAGGGATGTCTTCCAAACATATGGATTATGAGCTTGTATTTCCATGCAAAATTTGGTTACATCCACCAAGCTCCATATCCAAACTTATTTTTCTTTCATGGCAGTCATGCCACTTTTATTTTGGGACAGTAGGGACATTACCGTGATTCCAAACTCTATCACCAACTTGAAAATGAGGAGCAACTTGATCTATGTTATGAAATGCCTTTTTTTTTGGCATACTTTTATTGAAGTATGTCATGGGACCTATTATGGATATTGGCCAAGTTTTGTACAAATAAAGAAGCATTTCCTTGCTTAATTTTTGGTGGGATGTGAATTATGGATGGAGTTAAGATAGTATTTGGAATATTATAAGGGAAATGATGTTGGAAACCATAACCAACCACAAATGGAGAGTGCCTTGTAGAGACATGTAATGATCCCAATATTTGTTTTGATGGTCATAAATTCAAAGAGGATGGACCAAGGTCATGTTAACTAACTCAACCTTTATATCATATTAATTGATAGCTCGAAAGTTTCCACAATGAATTTCAAGAATTTCATAAAGATATGAAGTCATGATTGGAAATGATGGTCAATGATAAACCATAATAGCTCAAAACTTGTCAAAAGAAGTATGTTGTAGCTTTAGGGGCATCAATTTTCTTGTTGCGGGAATGAACATCGCCATATTTGAAAATCTACAAACTAATAAAATGATACAATTATGCTTATTAGACTAAGTTATAGGAAAATCATTGATGATATCCACAGAGATTTTACTCCCATGGTTTGCTGGGAACTTGCAAATACTAGTACACAACAAGATTTCAATTAGAAGTGTTTCTTTGGCTGTAATGTGAACATCTATGTATCTAATATTCCACATGTTTCATAACAAAAGGCTAAAAGAAGTATCGTTTCAAAGCAGCAAAATTTACGTGCCCCAAAATTCCCTCCATATGATGAAGAGTGGACCTCTCTAGGAAAAAAGAGGTGATCTAGTCTAGTTAGGACACAAGTGATTGAGCACATACAATAAGCTATTCTAGATTGTGTAGTCTAGGAAGAGAATTTAGTTGACCTCTGTGGTTGTTGGATGGAGTTCATGAAAATACCAAAATAGGGGTCATTCAAATATTGATCTATTCATTGTTGATATGATGCAATTCGAATATCTAAAATGGGAAGGACCTTAGTAGGAATTCTGATGAGTACATCAACTACTTTATGTAATATTCCCAAATGGAAATAGCAGATATACAAGACATAATAATGTAAAACACAAAAATTATGAAGATGTCATAAGAGGGATCAATATGCAGCCATATTTTTATTAAATATCAACAAAAATATCTTGAGGATCAAGCAACTCAAGAAATAAGAACAAGCCTCAAATGATCAAAAAAATAAGCACATGAGTTTTTGTTACCGTATAGAATGTCGGAAAGCAGTGAAATCATTGTATATATCAGTGTAGCTATTGCTGTAATCATACATAAATGTGATATGGATGATAGATACAAAAGAAATTCCCAGAAAAGAAGATGTGGGCTCTAATACATGATTTCTAGCCAACCCAGAAAAGATTGCTAGAAATACCAAGAAAATATACAATGTGAAAAATAAACCTAGGGTTGAAATTTCACTGCAAACTGGAACTTAATAGAATGAGGCTATGACAGATATGAAATTATAATTTCCTCCTCTCATGGTATTTCTCAATAGAAGGTTGATCCCTCTACTCAGAAATAGATCCTCCTGACGAGCTCAATGAACCCTCTCAGCAACTAGCACTAAAAATAACGCAGTTCTAGAATAAAAATGCATTGTGAGGGATGGTAGATGGTTGGCCTGATGCCAAAAATATAAAAATATTCCCAGGATCCCTCCTTGCTGATCCTCCAATGGATAGGCTACCACTCCACTTAAAAACAAGCCCAGAATTAGATCTAAGTGATCCTCCTTTGCTGCACCCTGCAACGCAACCCATCTCTAAATAGAAACTACACTATAGCTAAAGGAGGTAGCTTGGCCAAAATTACAGAATGAGGAAATCTAGCCCAATTAGCCTCTCCTTCCCTAAGGATGAGGTAGGGATTCCCGATCAGGAACACCCTTGTGCTAAACAACACATCAAAGCTAAACAACTAGAGGATGCAAAGTCTAAACATACCAATATCAAATAATAATCTCAAAACATGAATAAAAATGGCTGCCATATCCTCCATATATACTGTGTGAGCCTTCTCACATTGGGTCCCATCCAAAAATTCCACCAAGCTCATGCAAGTTGTCCTCCACTAAAACTATGTTGTATTATCATAAATTCCACTCCTCCATGACAACGTTGTTGACTTGGTCAAAGTTGACCTACTCAACATGCATCCCTTCCAATTCACACCCAAAGGTGCTTAATACAACTATCTATTCTTCCTCCTTTCACATTATTAGTGTTATTATTCCTTCTGAAGGGATTCATGGGCATCCCTACCCACTTATTCACCTACCTAGTGATTAAACAAACTATAATATTCTATTTAGATGAAGACTAAATTTTGGAATATTACTGTCTTCCCCTCCAAAATGTTGCTTGTCCTCAAGCAACTGTAAAGGTGGAGCAAAATTCCTCCTATACTCCTCTTGTGGCCTCCTCATCAATATTCCCCACCACTGCTCAAAATAATCTGCAATAAATCTGCCCTCCAAAGGTTCCTCCTGTTATCACCCAAAAATTTTCAAAACATCATTGTGTCAACTCTGTTTTTGATCATGGTCTCAAAATGGGCTTGAAATTCATTTCAGGTTTTGGTTAAGGGTAGGTTAAAGTTTTTACAAGTTTAAAGGTCACCATTGAATTCAATTAAGGTCTTTAGTGGTCCATTCCATGATCAAATACTCACATTTTCCATTTAGGGATCATTTCATAAGGTTTCGGGTTAAATTTCTGCAATTAGCCAAGAATCCTCCGTTTCGTAGCGCCACTAGTTCAAAAAAGAGAAATTGTGCTACGAAAGTGCTAATACTTTCATAGCGCAAACTGCGAAAAATACACTGTGGGCACTACAAAAGCGCGGTTTCTTAACTGTCTTGTCGATTAAGCCAAAATCTGTCAGAATCCACTGGGGAATGATAGGATAGGGGTATGGTGAGTCAGTTAGTTATCAGATTCAATGTACTTACCTGTCTCATAGTCATCATTGTCATGTTAGGGTATGAGTGAGGTGTCATTCAGTTATGAGATGACATCTTAAATTCAAAAATTTTCCTAATTTGTTCATTCTCATTTTCATTTCCCTCCATACGAGTGTCTGAGCTCTGAAGCAACTAATCTAAGTCTGTGGTTGTTCTTTACAAAGGCCATCTTCATCGTAATCAAGTGAGGTTGTTCCATATTCTCAAACGAGGATGATCATATATTCAAGTGAGGCTATTCATTTCCTAATCAAGCGAGGTTGTTTCATAGATTCAAAAGAAGCTAACGGGTTTTTTCTAAGAAGCATGGAAGAGGAGAAGAAAGTCCACAGAGGGGGACATTGCTTAAGATATGAGCCTGAAAGTGTGAAGGCTATAATTGAATATCAAACAGTGATGGAGGCTTTTAGAAAAGTAGGTTGTCTCTGGTTTTGTGAAAAGCTGCAGGGTTTCCACACTCAGGTGTCTAAAGAATTTGCCTTACATTTCAGTGGAAGAAATACAAAAATTGGGATGTTAAATGTGCCAGTCACACTTGAGATTATTTCCTCTATGAAAGAAATACTAAGGGGGCAAGAGACTTGGTTTAAAGGTTTTAAGTTTGACATGGAACCATGCAAGGAATTCATGAAACCTGAGTAAGTATATATGGACCTAAATAATGCAATACCTAGAAGCTGTATCAAAGACACCTATGCCAAGCTGTTGTTCAACATTCAAAGATAATTTACATGTGAAGGCAGGTACCATAAATTTTATACTTATCATTTCAAGCTGCTTCTGCATTTCACAGTTATGATATCACTAGATTTTCCCTTTTACTTGCATAGAAGCCTTGCCAAAATGGCTGATAAAGTACAAGCCAAGTCTGATGGTTGTGAAACATGTTTGTTTCACCAAGGTTTGATAAAGTTATTGGTGTTGAATGAGCTTCAGAAAATAAGCAAGGATTGGTCTTATTTTTTGTTTATCAATGGTTTTGAACTAAAAACCCTAACCCCAGCTAGAAACCCTAAACCTAAAGGAACTCCTTCACCACTAGTAGGAGATTCTAGTTAGCCTATTGTTACACAACATTTTGTCACCGTCCCTGCAATACCTCGTCCCGTACATTGGAGGACTATTCCCATGACTGTGAACAGTAAAATGTCTTGAAAACACCTTGATGGCATCCTTCTGCATAAGGGAAAGAATTCTCCTCAAGAAAATTTCCTCTGAAAAACCCTGAAAACAGATGTTTTGGCCTTGGCGCGAGTATCCAGTTAATCACTCGCGCCAACCTGGAAAAGTTACACTAGGCCCGCGCCACTTGGCGCTCTATCCCTGTGTCTCACCCGTGCTAAACTTATTTGGGAATATTTTTTAAAAATAAATGGCGGAAGTTTGGTTCTAACAACTTCATAATGAATCATCAGAAAGAAGTTGGGCTGTTTGACTCTGGATCTCCTTGTTTAGGAAATGGTTTTCCACCTCTCATGGAACTTTCCTAAGAGATAGGACTCTATCCCATGATTATAGGGATCCCAACTTCCCTTCCTCCCTCTATAAAAGCCTACCCTCTCCATTTTCTAGCTAGCTGAACTTTTGGAAGGAAATTATAGCTGAGTGTAAATCAAGAGCAGAGCTAAGGAGAACCGTGTGAGAAAGAGAGTTTTGTCAAATCCCTGACGAGCTTTGTGAGACACGTCCCACTGGAATCCTATCGAAGGAAGATCATGACGTTAGAGCATCGATTTTTATCATTCTGTCGTACCTTAATATACATGACTCTGCTATTGGTTCCATGATTGTGTTTGTCCATTATATAATGCAATTTCATTTGTTCCTCTCTGACTGATCGATAGTTATAAAGTGTGAAATATTACATTACATGTTATCTCTCTTCTTTGCATGTGTACATGTATCTGGATGCAGTGAGCTCACGAATCATGACCTGTCCAGCTAAGAACAGAAGCACCACTTCTTCTTCAACGACAGCAGCGAAGGAATCATGGTAAGCGATCTATCACGATTCTATCTTTTGTAACTAGGAATTAATAGCTTTGCTTGATTTCGATTGTTGCTAGACCCACTTTAGGTCTAGTGGGATAGCCTCTATCTGCAGAGGGGATTTACCTCCACAACAATTTGGCAACTATGCTGGGGATCAATGGGATTTGGTACTTCCTCCATTGGGGTGTTTTTTGGCTTTTTGTTTGATTAGTCTGCTTTTCTAGTTCACCTTCCTTGGTGTTAAAACCTTGTTCAGCCCCCAGAAGACCAGATCTAGCCTTTGTTCGTTCATTTTCATAATTTTCTAGGGTAAACCTGATTGGCGCAATTATCCCTCTGAAAGTCGCATTGAAGGGTGCCAGTTGTTAGTTAGGCACCTGTGCCATCCCCTGTTTGGTGCAGATTACAGCTAGACAGGCGCGCCAACCCTAGTAGGTTTTAGGGTTTTCCTGTTTTTGGACTTTCTGAGCTTGAGTTTTGGTCCTGGTTTGTTTTTTTCTGATTGTTTGAGTGCTTTGAAGTCATTTTTTACTTTTTTTAGCCCTTTTCCTCTGGTTTTTTTCCCTTTTCTGTCAGTTTTTCATTTTAGCCCTAGGGCTTCTAGGTGCTTCAGTGTGCTGAGCCTCCCATGGGAATTTTGGGTCTTTGCTTTCCCGGTCAAATTTGTTTCTGCTTCTTTGCAGTCATCTTGCTGAATCCAATTGAGTCATTGCGTTTATTGAGTGATTGTCCTATATTTCATTCAGTTTCTCTTTGTGTTGCTCCAAGCCTAGATCACACAGCTTGTTTGAGTCTCTTTCGAGATTCTTCTTCGCTTTGAGGGATTTCGTCATTGGTTTGAGTCTTGATTGTGCTTGTTTGAGTTGAGTGAACTTGTTTTGTTTCAGCTCTCTCTTTATGATTCTAAAATTGATTTTTTCATTAGTTTTTCATTTATTTAGTGCATTTTCTCTAATATATTGAAAAATACAAAAAAATTCTTTTGCATTTTTTATTGGCATAGTGAAAATTGAAAAATATTTCGCATTACTAGTGTTGTATAATTCTAGAGAAAAGTTTTCCAGTTTCATTAGCTTGCATTGAAATCGGTAGTGGATGTTTTTGTGTGTTCATTTCGCTATCATTTGAAAGCTCTCAACTCTCCCGTAGATAGCTCTTCATTAAACGAAATTATATTTTGTGGCATGTAGTTTGCATCTAGAGGTTTTATGAGATCCAACATTCGATAGGGCCTTGAAATCAAAACATAAATTGAAGATCAACTTTAAAATTTATTGAATTAACCTAAGGCAGCATTGAAACTTAAGGGAACATCTAATAGTATAAGGTAGAGACATGTTCCGGCATCTTTAAGCCTAGTAGCTGTCGCTCGCCATCTAGCTACAGACAGTGTTAGTATAGACTTGTGCTCCTTGTACTGTCGTGTATATAAAGGGAGACCCCATAGGTTGCAAATCCTTTATCCATAGGAAGCCGAGTCTGCCGCCTTTTACCCGTGATACACTGGACACAACATTCGGGGAGATTACCTGCACGTACGTTAAGTCCTTGGTTGATTTATATTTCATTTTTACCAAGGTGTATATGGCAGTTCACAAATATCTAGTACACCCATTTACCTAGATTACCAGAGCAGTCATTTTGATCTTTAATGACTCCCTAAATTTGAAAATATCATTGAGCACTTGTCCTTTCATGCTTGATTCCAACCTGAAAGTGATAGAGTCACCTTTTTCCTGTTTCTCGACTCTTAAAATATGAAACGGTAGAGTTTTGTTTCAATGTCTTAAAAAATTAACTACCTACAAAATATTCCTAGTTAAAGTTAGTTTCCTTAGGGTGTTGTTTTGAGTTGTTCTAATGGAAATGTTTTCGGAGTTCACTAACCAAGGAATTCCTTCCGAAGGGAGTCCTGGCCCATTTCCTGCTTTTGGGAATGTTGGTGCTCCTTATATGGCAATGTTGTCCCTACCTGGTTTAACTATTGGATTTCCTGTATGGCTATTTTCGACCTTGGTGGTCCCGAGTGTTCCATCCACCGTACAACCATCTCCTCCACCTGAACAACATCATGTTGCTTCTAAGGTGGACCTATCCCCCTCTTTGCCTATTTCTTCATCCTCCTCTTCTGATTCGCCTAGTGAAAGTTTGGACTCTAGTAACTAGTTGGCTAAGAAGATGAAGAAGAAGACAAAGAAGAATAATTCAGATAAATGAGAGGCTAATACTGCCGCTACTATGCTTAAGAAACCATCCATTACATAACCGTATGAACTTCCACAGAAAGTCAAATTCCCTTTCATGCTCTACAAAGGTAACCATCTGCTTTGAGACTTCCCTCGCATTCCCAAGGTACTTGAAGCATGGTCCAATGACCATCCTCCATTTCCTTTGGCTTCTGGAAGTTATTTTGGTGGCACATCTTTGACTAGTGTTGATAAGACTCATAAGAAATAGGGTAAGATTACCAATCCCTATAAGTTGTGTGAAGGGCATCATCCCATTCACCTTTGTCCATACATGGATGAAGCCAAGAGAGTGTTGGACAACCCAACTGTTTCTGCGCCCTGCCTTTCAGCTGGTTACCAGAAGCTTTCTTTGAATCCTCCAACTAGTTGATTCCATGATCGGTCAAGAGTCATCCTCGGTCGATCCCGTTCCCCCAGAAATTCAAATTCAGGAATCCATTCCTGACCAACCCTTGGATGTGGAATCGGTCGACTTGATCCCGCCTATGGTTCATCAGGTATTTTCCGTTGAGAGTGGATCTCATTCCCCTCATGTTCTTCTTGTTTCATCAGATTATTTGAACTTGGAGGAATATTCTTCCATCCCTATAGTCCAAGAGACTGCTCCTCCTACTCCCATGATGGACGTCTCAGAGGATGCTCCTCTTGCTCCGGTAACACTGAGGGACAACCATCTCAATTCGATGGTATCCCCCCCAAGTAGTTTGGTGGCTTCCTTTGATTGGAGTCGATTTTTTGGATACCACCTTTTGTATTATGTTCCTTTCGAGATAATGGTACAAACCTTTGATCTGGTCATACCCATAACTATTATAGATGAATGTGCGCCTGTTAGTATTCTATCTTCAACTACTTGGAAAGATTTTTTTTCTCCACCGCCTATGCCTGTTATCCAGAATATGTTGGCTTTTAACAAAGGAACTAGTTAACCGTTAGGGATCCTTCTGAATTTTCCTGTTACTTTGGGAGGGAAAACCATCCATATAGACGTGATGGTTGTTCCAGGCCCCTTAGATTTCAATTTACTCTTGGGGCGTTACTATACTTATGTCATGGGGGCAGTTGTCTCTTCCCTCTTTCGTGTGATCTGCTTTCCACACAAAGGTTGAATCGTGACCATTGATCAACTTATATTCTTTGGTCCTCGCATGGCATTTGGTACACAATCGTCCCTTCTGGGTCTCTATCCACCGATTGTATCTTCCCCAATGTAGGTTAATTATGTGGCTACCTATCCCATGCCCGCATCCAGTGATAGTGTCATTGTGCACCATGTGATGGGGGCATTGGGTCCTGATTTCCGAGATGTTGTTCTCCCATCCGGTGCGGAACTCTTGGAAGACATGACTTCTTATTCATTATGATGAAAGGTTATCGGAGCAGAGTTCGTTTTCTTGTGTCAAGCTCCTTAAAAAAGGAAACAAGGTCGTCGGAGCACAGTTCGTTTTCTTGTGTCAAGCTCCTTAAAAAATGAAACAAGGTCATCAGAGCATATTTTTTTTTTTTCTTGTGTCAAGCTCCTTAAAAAATTAAACAAGATTGTCGGAGCACGGTCACTTTTCTTGTGTCAAGCTCCTTAAAAAATGAAACAAGATCATCAGAGCATGATTCATTTTTCTTGTGTCAAGCTCCTTAAAAAATGAAACAAGGTCCTTGGAGCAGAGTTCATTTTCTTGTGTGAAGCTCCTTAAAAATGAAACAAGCTCCTTGGAGCAGAGCTCATTTTTGAAACAAGCTCATCGGAGTAGGGTTATTTTTCTTTTGTCAAGCTCCTTAAAAAATGAAACAAGCTGGTCCGAGGATAGTTCATTTTATATTTCAACCTCATTAAAAAATTAATTAGGCCATGAGGATAGTTCTTTTAATGTGTCAATCTCATTAAAACAATGAAACACGTTCCTATTCAATTCGAGTCTTTGCCAGATCTTGTAAAATCCTAGTCAAGTCTTCCTTTGATCTCGTAATTTGAACCTTCACTCCATCTGCCTTTTATATGGACTAAAGCTTGGGGGTACATGCACCTCGAATTGAGTCACCATGCTGGGGAGCATGCCTATTTTTCAAGAATATTTTGTTTCTGTTTCAAGCTTGTGTAAAAATGAAACCGGTTTCAAGCATAGTTTATCTTTGTTTCAAGCTTGTGTAAAAATGAAACAAAATTCAAGTAGAGTTTCCTGATTTCAAGCTTGCGTAAAAATGAAACCATTCCCATTTTACCTCTCGTTATTTCCATTTTATCAGCCTATTTTTCTAGATGAGCCTTGGTTTTTTCATTCCATATGTTGATCAGCGATTGTCATTGATGTCAACCCAAGCAGCACCAGGGGATAACCTAATATTGCATGGGAATTTTGACCTACCAAATTAATATATTCTGGGTCAATAATGATTTTTATGGTTTCTACTTGTCAATATGTTTCCATTGATATATGGCACGCCATGTAATTCTTCATAGTTTGAGAGATATTCATGTTTGAAGTTTGTCCCAGTTTGAAGCCCCTCTCAACCTAAGCATTTATATAAATTGTGATCCTCATTTCCTCCTTATACAAGGGATTTCGCCATCTGAAACTAGTCATCGTGGAATTTTCACTCTAAATTTTTTTATACGAAGGTTCAGAAGCTGAAATTTTTATGAGGTGAATCCGAACTCCTGAGGAAGCTACTGTAAAAATTTTAGATGAAGGTGTGCAATATGTTTTGAGATATGATCTGTGGAAGTCAGGGTTTTTGCAGGTTATTGAATTTCATCTCAAATAAGTTACCTTGGTAAATTCGTCATAAATCTCTCTCTCTGAGTATCGGATTGGAATTCTATAAAAAGTGGTGGATAGTGAACAATATTTAACTTTCTCTCTATCAATTTCAGAGTGAAATTAAGTGTTGTGTAGATTAATCCGTCTTGCGGACAAGACCGATCTCTCTAGTACTAAAAGTAACTAGCAACAAACAGCCAATTATACTAATCTCTCTCTAAGCATACAAGATTCATAAAAATTCTATATAGGTGTAAGGCCTACCTTATGTCCAGCGCTTGCTTGATCTCGTTGAAGTCCTTCCTGTGCACTTGAAAGAACGTTCCTCGTGAATCTGCATTCACAAACAAGCAAAAAGATTACATAGCACCTGTATAGACATTATTATAAACCATACTCATCATAATGATCAAGGAATTTATGAAATAAACCATGAATAGACAGTTTAATGAGAGAAATGAGTATATTTGTATTAACTTCAAATAAAATAAAACCTTTACAACCTGTGCCTTGATGTCGTGCAGGTCCTCCCGAGGTCCAAAGCAGGAATCTCTTCTAATTTGACAAGCATTGCACTCTTTGAACCAAGACGAATAGAGGTAAGTGATTTAACCTCACAGAAAGTCTTAGTTAACTGAGTCTGAATCTCAACAACATTTAACCTCAAATATCTTAAAGCTTGAACTCCCTTTGAGGCTACCCAAGGCCTCTTTTTATAGTGGAAAAGAGGAGGTTTTCTGTTCCAAATATGAAGGGATAGAATCCTCCTTCAAAGGGATTAGCTCCTTACATCAAGGGGTTAGCTCCATCAAGTAAGGGATGCATGAACCTTATCAAAGAGTATCCATTCCCGAAAATTCCCATCTAGAATCTTCTAGAATTGATCTGAAATCAACTTTTTATCTTTACTTTCTCGCTTTTTTGAGTTTTACAGAGGTCCGCACCCATAACACAAAGAACGTGCAGTATGGTTCCACAGGCGAGTTGAACTTTAGGTGCGGGACCGCAGGCAATGAATAGAGAAAGTGTGATACCAATGTTTAGGGGATTTTTAGGAACTTTTCTCTGATTTTGAAAGCTTCACATGAGGAACTGATATGTTAGACTTGCAAAAGGAGGAAGTATGAGTAATAATGAGCTCATACTCATAGAAAAATGTCAGGATGACAATTTTTAGTGTAACAAATTGCCCCCTAAAGTGAAAAGTCTGGAATAGATGAAGCTGAAGTCTGTCATATATGAAGAGTGCAGTACTTTATCATTTCAAAGATCATCCTGTGGACACCCCAGTTGAAACCTGTAAAAACATTCAATGCAAAATATATACATATATATGTCATCACTGAGGTAGGAATTCCCATACTCAGATTAAACTAACTAGAAACTAACTCAAATCGTTCTGATACAGGAATGATTTTAATATTACATCAATAGTGTAGACACAGCATGGGCACAACCATCTGTAATAAATAGTCTACTATATAATAATAAAATTCCTCGCAGCCTAGATGGTGGAAACTAGATCCAGGGTCTTGATTTCCGCATCTCAAACTAGTACAATTCTATCCATGTGAATAAATGTGTTGAAGTTGAACATGGTAGAAACCACTTGATTACCAGTCGATGATATGAACTGTTAACAAGTGTGAGAGAAACCACCAGTAATGTCAATGGCTCTCAAAGTACCCAGTACAATCCATGAAATGTGAATGAATGATCTGAAGTCGAACATCTCACGGAATCATTCGATCGAAGATCAATGATGCAATCTGTCGTCGAAGGCGAGAAACCTGCCATTGAGGCATGCAGATTTCAATGTACTAACAATTTCTGGATCAACTTTCTAAATAATGTGCTGATGTCGATAGAAAGTGACCTGTCGTAGGCAAGCCCACAAAACGAAATCATAGATCAAGTTTTGAAAATATATTGGCAAGGACTGACTCAGGGATGGTCAAAATGGATGACAGATATTTTGCAGATGAATGGTTTATTTGAACTGTTCTCTTGAACACATAACGACACTGCAGATGGCTTGGTAACAATTGACCCAAAGCTAATACCCAAAAACCGGCTGAAGACTTTCAATGTGGTTTGATTAACTATTAGGCAAAGGACTTCCCAACCCAGGTGAATGAAAGTGTCGTGTTCAAGAGTGGTTGACTGAATTTTCGAAAAATTTAAAATACAACAAACATGCCCATTTTTCTCTCTTTTTCCCCCACCATTTCTGGCAAGTACCTCTTTATTTTGAAAAGCTTGAGGAGGATAACATTTTCTTGCTTATAAGATCATCCTTCAGATGAGTCCAACTTAGTTTGAGATTCGAACTTTAAGAAGGAGTGGTTCATTCCTGTTTAAAATTGAACAGGTCCTTTACTGTTAAATTTTAACGAGTTCAGTATAGGAGAAACTCGATGTTTTTCAGTTTTAGGGAGTCAGAAGAAAAACTTAAGAAAACTCCGTGGGTGTAATTTTTTGTAAATTTAGTCTCTCGAGCCCGAAAAAGGATAAAATAATGCGGGAGAGAACTCTATTGACCGTAATTAGTCAATGTATACCTTTTTCATAAATAGTCCATTTCAGTCTGTAAAAGGGGTAAACTTATACTGAAGGGACGATCATTCATTTACTTTAACGAGTTCGAATAATCAAGTACTCGGAAATCTTTTCATATTTAGAGAGTCTGAAAAGGGCTTAAAAGAGGACTCCAGGATTTCGCTTTTTCGTAAATTTTTTTGAAAGAGTCCGAAAAAGTGATAAAAGTATGCTCTTCGTTGAAAAACGATCAGTTCACCTGAAAAAATCCAATTTCTGCACAAAAACTTGAAACATTACACATACCTGTTTAAGATAAGTAAAAATGCTTTCAAAAATACCCTTTTTAAAGTGAAAAATAAACAAATTTAAAATTCATCTATTCGAAAAAACTTATAAAAAGGACTTTTTCAATTTCATTTTTACCGTTCAATTTCAGAGTGAAAAGTAAAAAGCTTTTGGGTAAGAAAATTCCTGTGAAGATTCTGGAAAATCTGTCTGTTGAAATCGAGAACCGTCAGTCCCAGGTAATCCACGACCTCTTAATCTTGTTTTTCATCCGTTTCAAATTCATTTTTAGGTTTTAGTTTGTATTTTTAGGGCAAAAAATGGTTTAAAAGTTCGCCCGCGGGGTCCGCAGGTGTGACACACGTTACCTGCGGACCCTGAATTTTTTCTATAAGGAAAAATTCATGGGTTCCGCACCCAGCACACAGTGATCGTGCGTATCTACGTACTATTTACAAATTGTAGGTGCGGTACCCGCGCGGTTGAATTTAAAACACTCATTTCTCATTTGTTTCCCAAAAAATTTCAAATAAGATTGTTCTAACTTGCCTTTTTATACATTGTAGGATTGACAAGACGCTGATTTGGAGAGAACGTGAGCACGAGGACGTGGATGAAGCCGCAATACTCCATTTTCCTACACAGCAAGCATTAAGAGCATGCGGTTTATACAAATTTTGGGCCATCTCAGGCATGAGGGCACAAGTAGAACTCCTGACATGGTTGGTGAACAGATGGAATGTGCAGGACCAGTGCTTCTTTATTGGTGGCCACCGGCTCGAAATTGAGCTGGAGGATATATATTTTCTGACTGGTTTGTTCAAGAGGGGCAAACAAGTTTCTTTGTTTGGGACTAGGCCAGGTGGCCAGTCTGTCGCTAATCTCCAACTAGAATTCTGCAATGACCAGGCAAATCCTCGGGAAAAACGGATTGATATAAAACACATCATCCGTCCTGAATTGAAAGTTATTGCTTTTACTATTACCAAACTGTGTGGGAGTGATGCGCTGCATGTAGCTACTGGTTCCCAAATGCGTATTGCCATGGACTGTTTTCGCGGCACCATCTTTAACTGGTGTGAAGCTGTGTTGGCTAATATAAAAGGCCAACTAACCAGAGCAAAAAATGGGAAACTGAATAACTTTGGATACGGATCCATCGTTGTTTCTTTTGCTCTAGAAAGGATCCCTATGTTAGCTCCACAAAGTATTGCTATTGATGCCGGTCGACTTTGAGAACCGAGGATGGTTTGTTGGTCCGCATTGATGGCTCGTCATGCTATCAAGGGTTCTGAGATTGTCAGATTTCCTCCTTCATATTTTCGTTGGCTGGATCACCAAATTTCTGTGATAGAGGACTTTCCATATGTCGGGATAGATTTCTGCGGCGACCGAGAGATGGCTCTCCTAGCAGGGGAACAATGGGATGATTCAAGTAAAATCATTTTTCAACAATTACTAAATTCTAATTTTTTTTATTTTTTATCATCTTGAAAACTAATAACCAAAAATTTTTTGAATACAGATGTGGGTCCACAACGACCAACCCATCTCCAACCTTACGAGAGAAGACAACCAGTTGCAACCGCACCAGCCCTAGCAGGCCAATCAACGGAGATTTTAACTGCTTTAGAGCATCATCTAGAGCGTTTGACTCTAGATATTCCAGAGACGAGCATAGATGACATTCCACTCAGGTTGCAGAGATACATGATTGGAGTTCCAGGACCTTTTAGGAGGTTCCTATGCAGGGTAGCTCGGGCAGTGGTTTCTTATCGTGATCACCATCAGTGATGGGATGATCGTGTAGACTCATATTTTTGACTTTTGTATTATCATTTTTTCCGATCATAAGGTGTTTCTAACCTATGATCAAAGACGATGTATATTTTTTGAAAACACTCCTATACTATGATATATCACTATTTGCCGGCTATCTGTGTACATCTATGAATGTTGTTTGATTTACTGCTTTTGATTATTGCAAATGTCTATTTATCATACTAGAAGTAATTGAATCTGATAATGTATTTAAATGTCTTGGAATATGCTGATATTCAATGTAATCAAATTCACGTTCCAAGAGACGAACTCTTAAAAATAACCGTAATAACACTGGATTTCTAATGGTATAAACCCTGTTAAGCTGTAATACAACAAGTTCAGAATCCAACCTTACAATCAAACTCCGAATTCAAAATGATATGGATTCAGATAATAACTCAATCACTGCACTATACTCGGCAATGTTATTTTTTGTTTGAACAAGGCTTACCCCATGCATGGATACTAACTCGTCAGAGGGTGAATAGATAACCCAAGCTGCGGAAGAAATGTTCTATGTACTACGACAAGCACCATTAGCAAAACCAATGTAGGTTTGAAGAGACGTCGACATCTATAATATCAAGAGTAAAACTTAGATAAGCAGGAATAATGATAAAAACACACTCTCTAAACTAGGAACACTTTTCTAATCTAAAACACACCAGCAGTAAAGAAATATAAACTAAAAAAATCTCCACACCACATTTAAGCATAATATCGCTTTAGATAGAGCCCATTTCTGGGTTTATCCAAAGGGACATCGTCAAAATCTATCAACTCATAGGCCCCTTTTGCTAACTTTCGTTTAACAATGTAAGGACCATGCCACATAGGCACGAATTTCCCAGCTCCTAGCTTGTCGTTAGCTTGATCATAAAGTAAAACTAGGTCTCCTTCTGAAAAATTTCGAGGGGTCACACTTCTATCATACTGAGCTTTTATCCTTTTAACATGAGCCTTGTTTGCTATTGCAGCATTTCGTCGATTCTCATTTAATTGGGCTAAGTACAAGAAACGTTTCTCCTCTTCAGATGTAGTTGGAAGTAATTCTACGACTAATTTTAGTGACGGTATTTCGCATTCAATCGGAAACACAACTTCCAAACCGTAAACCAGTTGAAAAGGACTGAAACCCGTTGATGTTTTTACTAAGGTTCGATATGCCCAAAGCACTGAAAATAACATGGAATGCCAATTCGTCTTGTGAATACCAATGATTCGTTTGATCACGGTGACTAAAACTTTGTTAATGGCTTCAACCAGACCATTGGCTTGCGGATAATACGGAGTGGAACTATCGTGTCGCAGGCCAAGCTAGTCTGTCAATTCGGTCATCATGACATTCCGAAAGTGACTTCCATGATCCGTAATAATAGCTTGGGGAACACCAAACCTAGCAATTATGTGATTAAATACGAAAGTTGCAGCAGTCTTGCCGTCAGCTGAAAATGTAGGCATCGCCTCGGCCCATTTTGTAAAATAATCTACTGCTAAGATAATATAAGCATGCCCCCTGGCCGAGTGAGGGTTACATTTAATAAAATCGATACCCCATTTCGCGAAAGGACCAATAGCAATTATAGGGTGAAGAGGATCGAGTGGCGTGCGCATTTTTCGATCAAAAATTTGACAGTTGTGGCATTTCCGAACTGCATAAATGCAATCTTTGAACAACGTTGGCCAAAAATAACCTACACGCAATATCTTTTGGGCTGTGGCATACCCAGACATATGAACGCCACATGCTCCAGAATGGAAGTCATTTAACACCTTTTCAGCTTCTTCATGAGTTAGACAACGTCGGAAAACAGAATCCGCTCCACGACGATAAAGTGTATCACCAATGATATTATACTGTTGGGATTGGAAGTGTATTTTCCGTCGCTGAGTTCGTGAGATGTCAAGCCGAAAAGATTGGGTTTGCAGATAAATGATAATATCTCCATACCATGGATCAAGTGTACTGATGAGAAACAAAGATTCGTCTGCAATGGACTCTTCTGCCACTGTTTCAGTATCAGTAGAGGGGAAATCGCACATCAGTTCCGCAAATACCAAAGATTTCTTTGCCTTGGATTTTTCAAACTCCAAGTCAAATTCCTACAGGATAACTATCCATTTGGAATATTTCCCCCCTAGCAATTGTTTGGTCAAAATATACATCATAGGGTTGCAATTAGAAATTACCATGGTTTTACGTAACAAGATGTAATGTCTAAAACGTTGGACAACTTGAACAGCTGCCAAGGCCAATTTCTTCACATGTGTGTATTTGATTTCAGTCGGATGCAGATTCCGACTAAGATAATAAATCACATGTTCATTGTGAGATTCATCTTCCTGAACTAGTACCATCCCAATGGTGGAATGAGAAGTGGCAAGGTACAAAAAGTAATCCTGATTGTAGTTGGGAGGATGCAATAATGGTGCATGGGTCAACGCGTGTTTAAGTGCATCAAAAGATCGATCAGCGATCTCATCCCAAAAGAATGGAATGTTCTGTTTCAACAACCGGGTAAAACCATTTGTAAGCTCGGCATAGTTAGGAATAAATCTACGTAAAAAGTTTTCTTTCCCTTGCAAACTTTGGAGTTGGCGTAAAGTCGAAGGAGGAGGAAATTTAACAATAGCTTCGACCTTAGACAGATCGACGCGAATGTCGGGTTTTGAAACAACAAATCCCAGTAATCGACCCGATTCTACGCAGAAAACACATTTATGCAGATTCAGCCTTATCTGATAATGCCTACATCTCATAAAAATTTCTCGTAAATTAGTGAGATGGTCGGCCCTACGTAATGAATGAGCAGGTAAATCATCGAGATATGGATGAACAATGTGCTTAATGTCATGAAATGCATAAGACATAGCCCGTTGAAAAGTTGCTCCAGCGTTCTTTAATCCAAAAGGTAGTTTACAGTAAGCAATCCCCATGGAAAAATAAAAGTTGTTTTCGGTTGATCTGCAGGGAGTATGTTTATTTGGTTGTAGCCGGAAAAGCCATCCATGAAGGAAAACAATTCACTTCCAGCACAATCATCGATTATTTGATCGATATAGGGAGTTGGATAATTATCTTTTGGACACGCTCGATTAATATCCCTATAATCGATACATACTCTTATCGTTCCTTGTTTTTTTAGTCACAGGAACAATATTCGATACCCAATCCGTTAAGGGAATTGGATAAATGAATCCTGCGCGAAGTAATTTTTCAACTTCTACTTTTATAGCAGCAGCTTTTCTAGGATGAATTTGACGTAATCATTGACGAACAGGTTTAGCATCCGGGTAAGTCTTAATTTCATGAACAACGATCAATGGATCAATTCCTGGAATTTCTTCATAGGACCAGGCAAACACGTCACGGAATTCTTGAAATAGGGCTTTATAAGTCTGAATTTCTTCATTTGTACAACAAGCACCTATATGAATGTTTTCAATTATTCCTGGTTTTACTGAAATGTCAATTGGAACCGTTCTAGATATATTTTCCAAATTTAACTTAGAATCAGGATTTTGCAATGGATTCTGAGGTTCCTTGACATATTCAGCAGTAAAAATTGAAGCGAAATCATCTTCAAAATGATCTAATTCAGGTAAAAATGAAGATCGATGATGTAGATCTTCCCATGGTAAATCATCAACAGACAAAAACTCACGAATTTGCTCATCTGTATGAACAAGTTCAGGAAATGTCGTTGTAACTGAACTAGATATAGAAAGTGATTCCTCTTGGATCCCATTCATTGGATCAATTTCGGTTGAAGAGGGGTCGGAAAGTGACTGTACAGCTTGGTACGCAATTTCAAATGGACTCAAGGGCATCATGCCATCAAATGAATCAATCTCGGATTCTGAAGGTATAATCCAAGGATCATCAAACATAATAGTGTCTGATGAAATCATGTGAATACTTGCAGTAGAAGGCGATACGTTAGGAGGAGGAAAGGAAAAAGTTCCTAGTAAACTAGAATCTTTAATCAACCCCACTCCAACATCCTTATAAGGGATAGTCGTTTTACCAACATGCTGGATTTTTTCTGTAGAGGCTGGGTCGGACGAGAATTTCCAACAATTGGTATCGGAGCTTGTTTCCTTCAATAGCAATTTAACAGCTGGAAGGAGGTCATGGAGCACACCAAGAATGGTGTACCTCTATTCAATGAAAATAATTGTGCACTCTGGAAAGGAAGAATGGAGGTCTATTTTTTGGCACAAGGTTACGAAGTATGGGACACTGTTCAAAATGGATTTACATCAATCACGGATGAACAAGGTAAGAAGAATTTGGTAAATGATGCAAAAGAAAATAATATTATTATCAGTGGACTTATTGAATCTGCTTATCATAAGGTGTTGGGTTGTAAAACCACCAAAAATGTATGGGACAAGCTTGAGAATATATATGCAGGTGAATCAAATGTCAAAGAATCAAAGCTTTAAATCTATAGAGAAAAAATTGAGCAACTCAGAATGAAAGAATATTGCAACATTATTTCATACTTCCAATATGTTGATGAAATAACCAATACTCTGGAAGGATTGGGAGAGCTAGTTGACGAGAAGACTATTATATGGAAGATTATTAGAACGTTACTAGGGAGATTCAACGCAAAGGTATCGATCTTAGAATACAGTGCAAATCTAGAAAAACTCAGCAAGGAAGAATTACAGGAGTTCTCATAGCATATGAAATGATATTTGATGAAGAAAAGGGTACTTCAAATCTAGAAAATGTGTTTGTTGCATCTAAGCGAACCAATAAGGACAAACAACCTTGAATTGAAATGACATGCATCTGCAAGTGTGAAGAAAAGGGAGATGATGGAGAAGGCCTTTCAGATGAAGAATATGCTTACTTTATGAAAAAACTAAAACCTAGTAAGGGAAAATTCAAAGGTAAACTTCCATTGATATGTTTCGGCTGTGGTGAGGTTGGGCATTTCATAAAAAAATGTCCAAACAAAAGTGATGGCAACTCAAAAGGAAAGAAAGGCTTTAATAAATTCAACAAGAAAGGCAAAAAAAAGGATCCAAAAGGAACTTTCTCTCTAAAGAAGATAGCTCATCATCCGATGAAGAAAGTGACAGCAAAGAAGAAGCCAATGAGAAAGTATTGTTTATTGCCAAGCACAATAAAAAAGAAGTATCAAACAATGAAGAAGAAGGGTTGACCATAGAAGAATTTTATGAGGAGGCAATCAAGCTTATAAAAGAGCTCAATGCTAAGAAGATTCGTTCCAATACTCTTGAAGAACAAGTTTAGGGTCTCAAAATTGAGGTTGAAGAACACAAATGTATTAAAGAGTGACTTCTAAAGAAGTTGGAAGAAAGCAACCAAGAAAGGGAAGCATTAGAAGCCAAAGTAGTCTCGCTGCGTAAGGAAGTGAAGAAGGGAAAAAATGTCCAAAACTATGCCAACAGCTTAAGGGAATTGGAAGAACTCATCAACAATCAACGATCTTACAATGACAGAACTCGCCTCGGTTATAAAGAAGAAGAATCAGGACCTTCTACAACAAAATACAATGAACCTATGAGATTTGACATACATGTAGACTTCATTGGACAAGATTCGCAAGCACATCCTTGGAAGACGATTCCTTGACGCAGATTTTCATCAAGGTACCAGCATATTTTTCATGGCTATTGTTATTCATGTGAAAATTTGGTCATAAAGCTATAGAATGTCGCACGTACTCTAGGAACCAATACAATTCCAAGAGATTCTTCAAATATGAACCTCCCAGGGCTGAACGAAACGTCAATAGATTTGAAAATTTAAGAAATAATATGGAATGTTACAAATGTCAGAACTTTGGACACATAGCCAGAGACTGCAAACTTGAAAATCCTCCAGAAGAATCTTCGAAGCCACATAATGAACGAGCATGGAAGAAGAAGAAGACTGATAATTGTGCTCTCGCTCTCAAGGCTCAAAAAAATAAATATATGTGGTATGTTGACAGCGGTTGCTCAACGCATATGACTGGAGATAGAAGGAAATTTGTATCTCTGAAAGAGAAGAAGGATGGAACCATATCCTTTGGAAATGATGGATCTTCAAATGTTATAGGATCAGGTATCGTCAATCTTGGAGGCAAAGATGTTATAGCCAAGAATGTTCTATTGGTCGAAAACATGAATCACAATCTGCTCAGTGTTGGAGAAATGTGTGATCAAGGACACACAATGCTATTCAACTCCACAAAATGTGAAATCAAGAAAGGCAGGTATGGTAAAATTGTGGCTATAGCAAGTCGAGCTCCAAACGACATATATGTTCTGGATGAAGCAACTAAAGCATGTCTACTAGCTAAAGAAGATGAAAGCTGGTTATGGCACAAACGAATGGGTCACATAAACTTTGACAATATTGTCAGGATAAGCAAAAAGGAAGTAGTACAAGAAATGCCGAAAATCTCAAAACCTTCCAACACACTATGTGAGGCATGTCGGCATGGCAAGCAGAAAAAATTCGAATTTAAAACAAAAGAACACTTTGCATCACATCCATTAGAATTGATACATACTGATCTATGTGGTCCTGTGAGAACAAAAGGCTTAGACAGAGAATTATATTTCATGTTAGTGATAGATGACTACACCAGGATGATAGCCGTCAGTTTCCTAAAGAAAAAATCTGAAGCATTTGAGTGCTTCAAGATCTACAAGGAGTTGGTTGAAAATGAAACTGATTTGAAAATAAAGTTTTTAAGATCAAATAATGGTGGAGAATTCACTTCCAAATTATTTCAGAAATACTGTGACGAAAATGGAATAAAAAGGCAATTTTCAATAGCACGAACACCTCAGCAAAATGGAGTTGTTGAAAGAAAGAACAAAACCGTATAGGAAATGGGTAGAACAATGTTGAAGGACTCAAAATTGGATGAAAAATTATGGGTTCAAGCAATTGATATGGCAGTCTTCATTATCAACCGAAGTCTTCTCATAAATAATTGCAACAAGACTCCATATGAATTATGGAAAGGAAAACCAACTAATGTAAAATATTTCAGAATCTTCAGAAGCAAATGTTATATCAAAAGAGAAGACCAAAATTTGGGTAAGTTTGAATCACATGTTGATGAAGGTATCTTTGTTGGTTACTCACGCAAAACAAAGGCCTATAAATGATATAATCTAAGACGAAAACAGATAGTGGAGAGCATAAATGTTACATTTGACAAATATGGTGTTCTAGTGAGTAATGATGAGGATCTAGAATCTTTGAAACTTGAGACAAAGGCTGAAAAAGACACAGATAAAATTGTAGAACAAGAAGCAACTATCAACGAGGAAGAATTAAATAATGATCATCAAGATATACCAGAACAACAACAAGAAGCTCCTCCAAGGAGAACAAAAGAGTGGATTCAAAAGAACCATACATCAAATCAAATCATTGGTGACATAAATAAAGGTCGATAGCTTTTTTCATCACAACAAGCTCACGTTTCTTTTCTAGCAAACTTTGAGCCTAGTAGTTTTGAGGAAGCCAGCCAGAATGATCATTGGGTAGCAGCTATGAAGGAAGAATTGGATCAAATTGAGAACAATAACACCTGGGAATTAGTTCCACGACCAAAAGATAAAAATGTCATTGGGACTAAATGGGTGTTCAGGAACAAATTGAATGAAGATGGGCATGTTACTAGAAATAAAGCAAGATTGGTTTGCAAAGGCTATGCACAAGTGGAAGGAATTGATTTTGATGAAACATTTGCACCAGTTGCCAGAATGGAAGCCATCCGAATGTTTCTCGCGTATGCATGTTCAAGAAAAATCAAATTCTACCAAATGGATGTTAAGTCAGCATTTCTGAATGGAGAATGAGAAGAAGAAGTTTACATCGAACAACCTGAAGGTTTTCTACTATCACAAAAAGAAGACTATGTCTGCAGGTTAAAGAAGGCTCTATATGGTCTCAAGCAGGCTCCCAGAGCATGGTATGCTTGTCTTGATGGATATCTACTTCAACAAGGGTTCAAGAAAGGTATTGTTGATAGCAATATTTATGTACAAATAGATAAAGATAATTTAACAATCGTTGAGGTATATGTGGATGATATAATATTTGGTAGCAATGATGATCGACTAAGTAAGAAATTTTCTACAAAGATGAAAAGTGAGCTTGAGATGTCTTTACATGGTGAGCTAACATACTTATTAGGGCTTCAAATATCTCATCAAGAGAAAGGAATATTTATATGTCAAGCCAAGTACATCAAGGAAATGCTCAATAAATTCAAAATGGAAGATTGCAAACCCATCCTTACTCCGATGGTAACAGATTGAAAATTGAGCATAGACGACTCATCCAAGGATGTGGATCAGAGGTTGTACAGATCTATGATTGGTAGTCTTCTACATGTAACAACCTCTCGGCCAGATGTTATGCAAGCAGTTGGACAAGTAGCAAGATTCCAAGCAGCACCAAAAGAATCATATATTATTTCCATCAAAAGAATTCTTCGATATCTAAAGGGCACATGAGAATATGGCTTGTGGTATCCCAAGGGTAACAATCTCATTATTCAAGCCTTTACAGATGCAGATTGGGTAGGAAGCATTGATGATCGTAAGAGTACTAGTGGAGCAACATTCTATCTAGGTGGTTTTCTCGTATCATGGTTGAGCAAAAAGCAAACTTCAATCTTGATATCTACAGCGGAAGCAGAATACATTGCAGCAGCATCATGTTGTACTCAAGTCCTTTGGATGAAACAAACTTTACAAGATCTTCAAGTACAATTCAGTGAGCCTATTCCCATATTCTGTGACAACACTAGTGCCATCAGTATCTCCAAGAATCCTGTCATGCATTCAAAAACAAAACACATACCGATCAAATATCATTTTGTTAGAGAAAAATTTGCTGAAAATAATATCAAACTTGAGTATGTTTGTACAAAAGAAAAAATTGCTAATATCTTCACTAAACCTTTACCTCGTGAAGCATTTGAATATGTTTGTCAAAAGCTTGGGATTCTCCCAAGTTCTCATTAGATTACAGGTCTGCAGGATGGTTGTGTGTCAGCGGGAGTGGAAGTGTGTACAGGTCCGTAGGATGGTTGTGTTTCAGGGGGAGTTACCCTTTTCCATTGATGTCAAAGGGGGAGAGAATGTTGTAGGAAGATGTGTCATGATCGCAGGGGGAGTACTTGTGTTGCGATCAATGCCAAAGGGGGAGATTGTTGATCAACAGTTGTCATTGATGTCAACCCAAGGAGCACCAGGGGCTAACCTAATATTGCATGGGAATTTTTACCTACCAAATTAATATATTTTGGCTCAATAATGATTTTGATGGTTTCTACTTGTCAAGATGTTTCCATTGATATATGGCACGCCATGTAATTCTTCACGGTTTGAGAGATATTCATGTTTGAAGTTTGTAGCCCTAGTTAGTGGGCTAAAACCCCATGAGGTTGGGGCATGGGTCATTGAAAAGTAATAATTAATATTTTTTAAGCTCCTAAAATCCCTCCCACCTTCACTTGTTGAAGCACCTCTCAACCTAAGGATTTATATAAATTGTGATCCTCATTTCCTCCTTATGCAAGGGATTTCGCCATCTCAAATAGGTCATCGTGGCATTTTCGCTCTAATTTTTTTTTCTACGAAGGTTCAGAAGTTGAAATCTTTATAAGGCAAAGCTGAAATCCCGAGGAAGCTGCTGTAAAAATTTCAGATGAAGGTGCACAATATTTTTGGAGATATGATCTGTGGAAGTTAGGGTTTTTGTAGGCTCCTGAATTTCATCTCAAAGAATTGACCTTGGTAAATTCATCATAATGCTCTCTCTCTGAGTATCGGATTGGAATTTCATAGCCAAATGAAGAAACAATGACACATGGCATGTCGTACAAATGCGTTGTACTAAAATAGTCCATAATTAGGGAATTGTGAGAGATTGGGTATAACTCTCCCTTGAAGAATCCAAATTGGGTCAGACCTATGGCATTGGAAAGATGACTCAGAGGACTACTACAGGACCAAAAATTAGATATTGAGGATCTAAAATAACAGAGATGCACCAGATTCAATATCAAGCTCCTAAAAGGAAAGAAAAAACAACACTGTTACTTACTTTTTTTTGGTAGCATAAAAAGCACCCGATTTTGAAAAGTGGTGATGCAGAATCACATTTTTTTTTTTTGAGCACATTTTTGACACTCTAATATTTTTATTTATGAAGTATGAATATTTGTTTTAAAATGTTAGTGATTTTCATGCTAATTTTGAAACGTATTGATGCAACATCAACTTTTTTTTTTTTAGAGCGGTGATTTTCATGCTAATTTTGAAACGTATTGATGCAGCATCAACCTTTTTTTTTTAGAGTGGTGATTTCATGTTGGTAATAAAACACAAAACTTAGATAAAAAAATATATATATGAAAACAATAAAAAAAACCAATAAAAATGTTAAAAAAAACAAAATTAACTCGTAAAAATAAAAAATTTAAAGAAAAATAAATAAATAAATAAAAACAAAAACAAACAAAAATATTCAAAAATTATATCAAAAGAAATGACAAAATTTGAAAAAAAAACACATAATTTAAAGAAAAAAACAAAAATTAACCAAAAAAAAACATCAAAAACATTTTTTTCTAAGTTATTAAAAAAAACCATATAATTAAAAAAAAAAATTTAAAATAGAAAATTTAAAAATAATTTAAATTACAAAATTAAAATTTAGATAAAAAAAACAAAATACAAAAAAGAAAAATTTAAATTAAAAAAATAATAATAATAAGAAAAAAAAATACAAATTTTAAAATTAACAAAAAAAAAAACAAATTAAAAAAAAAAAACAAAATTTAAAATTGAAAAATAAAATAAAATAAAAGAATTAAAATAAAAAAAACTATCATTAAAAAACAAAAAAAATGAAAAATACCACATGCAAATAATTAAAAAACAAATATCCATAAATTTCCTGTTTTTTTTTTAAATGAAACAATTTATAAATTTTATAAATGAAAAACTAAATAAACTAAAAGATTAAAGAAAGAAATTGAATTAAATTAAAATTTAATAAATTTAATAAATAAACTTTAAATTTTAAAAAATAATTAATTGAAAATTTAAAGACAAAATTAAAAAAAAAAATTAAAACAAATTAGAATTAAAATAAAAATTAACCAAAAAAAAATTTAAATTTTTTGACTTAAGAAAATTGTAAAAATTTTTTTGATCATGGTGGCGCCACCAATCGGCCTCCCGCCGCGGGAGACCGATTCTTGGAATCGCTATCCCGCTGCGGGTGGCCGATTCTGGGAATCGCCCTCCCGCCACGGGGGGCCAATTCCGGGAATCGCGCTCCCGCCGCGGGGGGCCGATTCCGGAATCGCCCTCCTGCCGCAGGGGGCCAATTCCCAGAATCGCCCTCCCACCGGGAGAGGGAATCGCCCTCCCGCCGCTGGAGGCCGATTCCCGGAACGGACCCGCAGGGTCGGGGAGGCCGATTTCGGGACCGCCCTCCCGCGGCGGGGAGGCCGATTCCAGGAATCGCCCTCCTGCGTGGGAGGGCGATTCCCGGAATCGGCCTCAGGGCGATTCCTGGAACCGGCCTCCTGCCGGGGGAGGGCGATTCCCAGAATCGACCTTCCGCCGCGAGAGGCCGATTCTCGGAATCGGCCTCCCGCCCGCCGGCCGGCCTCTGCTGCCACCTCGGCGGGAGGCCGATTGGCGGCGCCACCACGATCAAAAATTTCTTTTATTTTTTTTATTTTTTATTTTTTATTTTTAATTTTTTTTTTAAATTCAGAAAATTTAAAATTAATTTTTTTTAATTTAATTTTTATATTTGAAATTTAATTTGTTTTAATTTATTTTGTTTTTTATTTTTATTTTATTTTTTTGTTAATTTTGTTAATAATTTTTATTAAATTTTGTAATTTTTTTTATTTAATTGATTTTTTTTTTATATATATATGTTTTATTATTATTAAATTTTATGTTTAGTTTTTTCATTTAATTTTTTAAAATTTAGTAAATTTTGTATTTTTTTTAATTTATTTGAATTTAATATTTTTTTTTAATTTTTAATTTTTTTTATTATTATTTTTTTAATTACATAAAATTTTTATATTTTTTTTTTATTTCAATTAAAATTGTGTATTTAAAATTAGATTTTTTTTTTAATTAAACTTAATATTTTCAAATTAATTTGTTTTTTATTTTATTTTTTAATTTATCTTTTTTTCAATTTTTCAGTTTTAATTAATTTTAAAAGTTTTTAAACTTTATTTAAATATATTTTTTTCAAATATTTATTTTTATTCTAAAATTATTTTATATTTATCCATCTATTTATTTCTTCGGGGGGCCCTACTTATTTTTTTTTAATTAATAAATTTAAATATTATTATTAATTTTTAATGAATACATACACACACACACATACACACACACACACATACATACATACACATACACACACACACATACATATCTATATATATATATATTTTATAATATATAATTAAATAATATATTTTAATAGTTCGGTATATATATATATATATATTTTATTTATTAGTTCCGCGCCCGTTCTTATTTTTTAAAATCTATTTGTTTTTTTATTAGATATTTTTTTAAATTTAATATTTTTATAGTATTTTACTTTTCATTTTTTTATTTTTAATTAATTTTTCATTTTTTTACTTTTAATTTCAATAATGTTTTTTTTTTTAAGTTTTAAATTTATTAAAATTTAATATATTTCTTTAAATTAAATTTTTTATTTTTAATTTAATAAAAAAATTCTTTTTCTTTTTTAAATTTAATTTCTATATTTTAGTTTTTATAATTTCTTTGGTTTTTTTTTTAAATTTAATATTTTTATTTTTTTATTTCTATATATTTTGAAATTTGAATCTTTAAATTTTTTTTATTTTTTTTCTTAAAATTTAGGATTTTTTTAATGTTTGAATTAAAAATTTTATTTTGTTTTTATTTTTATTTTTTAATTCCTATATTTTTAAATTTTAAGTTTTAAAATGTTTTTATTTTCTTAAATTTTAGGTTTTTTTTAATGTTTGAATTTTAAAAATTAAAAAATGTTATTTCTATTTTTAAAAATGTCAAAAATATGACACAATTTTTTTTTTGTTATTCGAGCATCAACTGGTTTTGTTTTGAGGGTGTTTTTTCAATCCTTTTTTCAAGAAACAATTTTGTTTTTAGCATAATTTTATAAAATGTTGAAATTTGACCTTAAAAAAAAATGAAGTGCATTCTGGAATACATTTTTTTTGTTTTTGGGGTGTTTTTTCATGTTTTTTGAGTCTTTTTGGGCTAGAGTTCCCGTTTTGAGGTCAGGTTACCTATTTCATCGGTAATAGTGTTAAGCTAGTTCATGTGTTGTCAAGGGTTGCAAAGGACCAGACTTTCTATGGCAGCAAAGCAAAGCAAGGTGCAACACAGGGTAGCATGACAAGAGTAGCAACCAAGGTGGATAATAGTAGCAAGAAGTTCATCATATGAAGTCTTCAAGTGGGCAGCACTGCATACAATCATTGTAAAGGTATCATTGTGCTTAGTCATTGTAAATACATTATTGTACAGATTGTACCACTGTCTATCTGCCAAGGGTTGAAGAGGTAGTGTTGGGAGGTCTACGATCATCATTACATGGTTGTGTCAAAGTTAGGGTTATGGTCTAGTATATATTCTTCTTCTGCATCATTCTATATCATTGTAAAGGGGACCATTTTCCCTGGTACAGAAGTCAATTCTTCTTTTATTCTTCTATAGGGTGGTAGGGTGGTGCTAGGGTGAGTTGTAGTTCATTGGGTGTTGGGGCATCTGTTCAGTTGACTACAGAAGAATCTCTAACGTTGGAGCATCCATCCAGTGGGAGTTGGAGAAGAATGCTTTTCTATATTCTAGGAAGTTGGAGCTTTATTTTAAATTGGAGTCTAATATTAAAGAATTATTAGAAAAGCATTAGGTGGTTTTTGTCCGAGAGTGGGTTTCCACCTTAAAAACAGTGTGCATTTGTGTTCCTCTTGTTTGCTGCTATCATTGTACAAACACTGATAATAATTGAAGATTAACTAATGCTCTAATTGAAAGGAATACTGATTCACCCCCCCCTCGCAGTATTTCCAACACCATCGTCCCTATCTGCTTGGCCGATCATATGCCTTCACTTGGTTGTTTTACCCATTCCTGAGGAAACGTTGTAATGAGTGGTCTTGTTAGCGAACTTCTAGCGAACCTCTCGAATTTATCATGTTCTGAGAAGTTCTATCATTACCGGAACCAATAGCTACCCTTAATACCATTCATTCCTCCAAGAGGAGTCATCTTTCAGCTCTTTTCTAACTCTTAAAAATTGAAAAGATTGGCGAGTCGCTTATCGTTTTGAGCTCGTTAAATTGGCTGCGAAGCAATATCTACCCAGTATACATTTAACCCTTTTTCGGGCTGGGATAGATTATTTACGAAAAAGGAATACCCTAGCCTATCGTGACTAGTTGGTTTTCTCAGACACATTTTTCTACCTTTTCGGATCTGAGGGACTATTTACGAAAAGGGATTGTTGGAGTTTTATTTTCCACCTTCTTTTAAAACTCTCTAAATATGAAAATATGCTGAGTTCTTCCTTTGTCATAATTTTAAAAAAATGATGACATCGGACTCCGTCGCAATGAAATTACTCAATTTCCTCCTTCCTAGGGCTCATAAAATGTACTAGGTTGGATTTTTCCGAAGAACAAACTTATATGACAAGAATATGCTATCCTCTTCAAGCTTGTGTAAAAATAAAGAGGTACTCACCAGAAATGGTGGGGGGAAATGGAACCAAAATCGTAGTCGTGTTGGCAATATGTTGCTCTTGAACATGGCACTTGTCTGCATTTGTGTCGAGTTGGGGACATCTCATCTCGTTATCTGCTTGCTTCCATGAGTTTGGGTAATCTATTTTGACCACTCATCTGCTCTTTTCCGCGTCACCATGACCTTAGATCCCTTGATGTCAAATACTGCCAAATCCAGTGTCGTGCCGCCGATATGTTCAAGAGAAGTTGACCTCTGCAATTTTCAACCTCCCTCTAATTCTCTGTTGGTATTGATTCACAAAAATCATGTTCCTTTGTCTCACGTCGATGATGTGGGAAACATTATGGCCCACCTTCGATCAAGGTCAATTCCTGTAGACTTCGGCTCATTATCCAGGAATTTGATCTAGAGACTCCCTTTAGGTACATTGGAGCCTGCATGCCTCAATGGCAGGTTCTTCGCATTCGACGTAAGGTTTTCATTATTGGTCTTCGATCGGATGATTCTGAGGGTGTTCGATGTCAGATCCCTGTTCACATTCTGTGGATTGTACCTCTTGTACATTGAGAGCCATTATCATTATTGGTGGTTTCTCTCGCATCTGTTAATAGTTTTCATCATTGGCTGGTAATCAGACGATGTTCTTGCATGTTTGACTTCAGCTCACATATTCGCATGCTCGAACTTGTACTTTTTTTGGGTCGAGATGGAGTGCACGACCCTAGATTTTGTTTGATGAAATCCAGGCTGCGGGTTTTTTTATGGATTATTATAACTTATTACATGACTCTTTTGCTGGATGGTTGCGACCATACCTGAGTCTACTTGTTGATCCTTATTTTGCTGGATGGCTACGTCCATACCTTGGATCTTGGTTTTCTGTACACTTTATTATGGATGGTTGTGCCCATACCACATATCATGTATCAGAGATATCAGTTGTATTTGTATTCGAAAGTCTTCAGATGGCAATGTTTCCAGTTGAACGCATTCTCATAAAGCATTTCACCCCTCCCTCTCTCTCGGACCTCATGCTTTAGGGGGCATCTGTTACACAACATTTTGTCACTGTCCCTACAATCCCTCCTCCTATAAATTGGAGGACTATTCCCGTGACTTGTGAACAGTAAATGTCCTGAAAACACCTTGATGGCATCCTTCTGCATAAGGGAAAGAATTATCCTCAAGAACATTTCCTCTGAAAAACCCTGAAAACAGATGTTTTGGCCTTGGCACGAGTATCCAGTTCATCATTCGCGCCGACTTGGAAAAGTTACACTAGGACCGCGCCACTTGGCGCTCTGTCCTTTGTCTCACCCACGCCAAACTTATTTGGGAATGTTTTTAGAAATAAATTACGGAACTTTGGTTCTAACAACTTCAAAATGAATCATCAGAAAGAAGTTGGGCTATTTGACTCTAGATCTCCTTGTTTAGGAAATGGTTTTCCGCCTCTCATGGAACCTTCCTAAGAGATAGGATTCTATCCCATGATTATAGGGATCCCACCTTCACTTCATCCCTCTATAAAAGCCCACCCTCTCCATTTTCTAGCTAGCTGAACTTTTGGAAGGAAATTATAGCTGAGTGACAATCAAGAGAAAATCTAAGGAGAACCTTGTGAGAGAGAGAGTTTTGTCAAATCCCTGACGAGCTTTGTGAGACACGTCCTGCTGGAATCCTATTGAAGGAATATCATGACGTCAGAGCACTGGTTATTATCATTCTATCGTATCTTAATATACATGACTCTACTATTGGTTCCATGATTGTTTTTTTCCATTATATAATGCAATTTCATTCTTTCCTCTCTGATTGATCGATAGTTATAAAGTGTCAAATATTACGTTGCATGTTGTCTCTCTTCTTTGCATGTGTATAGGTATCTAGATGCAGTGAGTTCACGGATCGTGACCTGTCCAGCTAAGAACGGAAGAACCACTTCTTCTTCGACAACAGCACCGAAGGAATAATTGTAAGCAATCTATCGTGATTCTATATTTTGTAACTTTGGATCAATAGCTTTGCGTGTTTCGATTTTTGTTAGACCCACTCTAGGGCTAGTGGGATCACCTCTATCCGTAGAGGGGATTTACCTCCACAACACCTGTTGTTGCAAAATCAAAGAGGTTTGTAATGTTGAAACCAAGGAAAAAGGTTGAAGATAGGCCAGAGAAGACACAATTCTTGTTGCAGCAACTTCATCACCTGCAAAACAGAGGTCAAAAAGCGGCAAAGAGGCAAAAAAAAAAAAAAATTCCAGCAAGCAAGAAATCAAGAGAGTGACAAGAAGCCAAGCAGTGGCATCAAATGGAAAAAAAGTTGTTTTAGGTACAGAGGATAGCCCAGTGATTAAAGGAAATTTATATGACATCCTTCATGCAATTGATATAGAAGAAACACCCATCGTGCAAGCTGATTTCATTGGAGTAGATTAACACAAATAGAAAAAGGCTAAGTCATCTAAGAAACTTTAATTTGAGGGTGAAAATGCGGCCTTTATCATTCAAGAAAGGAAGCCTTTAACTAGGCATGCTAAGAAGCTCAAGGAAGGTAGCAAGGAGGTCCAAGAAACTGTTGAAATAGCCAGAGTCCCTGAAGAGGTGGTTGATCTCTCATCACCAATAGTGGAGCATGCAGCCAATAAGACAATAAAGGGAAAAGAACACATGACAGAGTGTCAACATCTTAAGGAGAGATTGAGGCTAGAAAACCAAGAGATTGCAATGATGATAAAGAGGGCCAGAAAGAATAGTATTGATAAAACAGATTTCAAAAGAATGAAGGCAGTATGGGAAGGTCAAACTGTTTCTAGGTTTGAAATTCCAAGCAGTGCAGAACAATTTTTTACCTGGACAGTTCCAGCCATCAAGGAAGCCAAATTTGTCAGAGTAATCAATACTCACTTGAGAGCCAGTAATAGAAGACTAAGATATCAAGCGGAAGATTTGGAGCTGTAGTTGAAACTAACTCAGGATGAACTAAAAAAAAAAGGTGTAGAATGAAAAATTATTAAAAGGTCAAAGGTTAAATCAAATGGAAAATGAAGAATAAACCTCATGAAAATTGTTTTTTTAGTTCATATGGCTATTTTTTTTTATGAAAGAAGTGGTATTCTAAAGTTTTGGCACATTTTTCATTTTAAATTTTGAAGAAATCTGGGCAAAACTGCTCACTCAATAGTTTCTAGCACAAACTGTGCAAAAAGAGTTAAAAGCACTATGAAACTGCTGTAGCAGCGTTTTTCACTCTTTCTCCTAAATGTTTGAAGGGAAAATTTGTAAGTTGTGACCTAAAATTGATAGGGAGGTTGTGTTAATTGATAATGAAGATAAATATGGAATAAATAAGCCAAAGTTTTGAAGGTAAAAGGTTACAAAGGTTGCACTACGAAAAGCACTACGAAACTGTGTTGTTTTCGTAGCACAAGTCTACGTCTGCTATTTTGAAGAGTTTGATGGTGGTTTTGGACAGATAGGACTTGGTAAGGTTTTTTATAGGTGCTAATTCAGTTCCTAACATCAAATAAGCTTGAAGTAATGGGTTCATGACAGTCAAAGTGTCTCAAGAGAACAAAGAATCCTATGCCTAGAAAGCAGGGGATAGTTTCCTAGTTATTGGAGATTAGCATTGAGGTCATAAAGTGTTGGAGCTTATCATTTGGATTCGACCTCATGGGAATTAAGTTGGAAGATGATGTAATATAGCTTAGATAAGGTTTTTATGAGTATATTTAAGGAGTTTGAATCCTATTTGTAATAGTGCTGTTCATTAGGTTTGCAGCTGTCATTTTGTAATAAATACCATGTCATATGGTTAGGAAAGGTGTCAAAAAGTAGGAATTCAATGTATCTAGCTCAGGATAAGGTTATCCTATATTTTAAATGGTCTATAAAATATTAAGAGGTTGAATATGCAAGGTTTGGACACTTTTAGCAAAAATATTGTGTTTATTGTAAGTGATTGGTTTTTAGCTTAATACAAAGTTTTTTTACTTAGCCAACCCAGGATTCATAAAGAGTTCTAGTGTGTTCTTGTTCTAATGGCATATTTTTACTATCCCATTGCAATGGTTTTTGCTTATGTCACTCAGAATTCATCATTGATGCTCTAACTTCCTTCATAGACAAACTGACTGTGTGTTTTACAGTTTCACATGTGTATCTCTAGACTAGAACTCTGATATGCCTTGACTTCCATGCTAAGTATATTTTTTGGTTATACTGAATCTATTATGACTCCATGAGCCCAATGTGCACTTGCTAATGTGATTTACAATTGATATCCATTTTTATATGCTTATTATCCCACATAGAGTTAGCCATCTATATTTCTATCAAAAATCATTAACCCTTGAGAGAGCCCTCTCAGGTTGAGGAGGCTAAGCCTCAATCAAAAGGTTGGTTTGAAAAAGTTACACGAGATTGATTTGATAGGTAGCCTATCAGGTTTGATTTTGTGATAACACCTCCCAAGTATGCAAAACCAAATGGCTCACATCACGAAAAAATGGAAGGTGTAAGTGGAAACCTTCTTGCTTTCCAATGGCCTCCTCAAGGTAGGAGTGATGACTAACATAGGGGATCTCATTCCCAATGAGATAATCCCATACCCATGCTATCATCCAAATGAAATGAGACATTCTAGGTAGCTCATCAAAGAAATCATCAACCCCCAGTTCATGCAATGTGTTGGGGTTGTATGGAGAGACTATATTTTTCCACCCATGTTGTTTCTCTCTCCATTTATGATATGTATGGGGCTTCTAATTATCTTGGGCTGAAATTTTGTAGTCTCCAAGAATGTCCCAAGTTACCCCATCAGGAAAAAAATCCATGAAGTGCCTCTCCCAAGAACTCAAGTTCTCCAAATGGCTCTTCCCACATGAAGGCAAGAGATGTAGTGTGGAAATCATGGTTTTCCCATTATTTCTCTTGAAACATGCAGCATAAAAATTATGGAGAATCATACTTCTAATGGGCACCTCCAACTATTGTTCCATCCTCCCAACAAATCTTTCCATAAGAACAAGAACATCATCAATATATGGAAACAAAAGTAAACAAAAACAAGTTGCCATATGACAACTGGGAGGTGGATCATAGTTCCATATGTGGAACTAGCATAGTGCATCCCTACCTGCCTCAAAAAAAAGTGTAACAACTGTCTTTTCAGCCACTTTTTTTTTTCCACAATCATTCTACAATATGGGATCATAAAAGTAAAATTTGGTGCCAATGGTGCACACCAAAAATAATGTGGCATCCCCCACAAACCACCAATAAAATGGCCAAAATAAATTCTGCAAATGGCCTCAAGCAGATCAAAATAAAATATACAAGAAGGAATGATCCTCCTTGGTAAAATATGCTGCTTACAAAAAGTAAAATAGTACAAATCAAAATGCATAAATTTACATCCTCTACTATGTACCCTAGTCATTGAGCTAAAATGACTCAACTGAAAGTTCTCCTTCACTCTTAATGAGTAGGGAAGTGGTTGTGACAACATCTCCATCATCATCTAGGCTATGCATCTCTCCATATGTTGATATACATCCTATTAGATGCCCTCCCAAGTGAACTCCTCCATCAAGGAATGATATACATCAAAGTGCATGGAAAGAAAGTCCACATGTGCTGCATGTAACAACTTCTCCTTGAGCTCAGAAGCTCTAATCAAGAAGACTCTTCCATAAGAATAAATGACCCCATCATCCACCATGTATCTATCATCTCCCTTCGGGTCATCAAGAATCATGCAAGCACCAAGTTCCTTGGACTACTCTACCAAAAGTTGAGACCTCCAATATGGATCAATCCTCCTAAGAGGCAGTGCTGAAGATCTGAAATGTGAAGCTCCCCACATGATTTGTATTTTCCTTTGACATCCCTCATGCCAAATTAATCCTCCAAAGTGCTGCCATGCCCATCATGCAACTACTCATGCTCAAGTAGAAGTGGTGACCTTTGGAAGTTGGCCTCCCATGAGAAGCTACCATCCAAAAATAACCTCATGATCTTGGCCAATGTAAGCATGAGTGGCCTCCATCTGCTCCAATATGAGGAGGATTCCTTCCTCAAGGGAAGTACCCTCTGTTTCTCCAAATCCATGGAGTGGTCCACTTGCACCATGGTGGTGCCATCCTCCATCACTGCAGCAACTTCTGTCAGCACATAATATGTAGTGAGAGTGGGTAATGCTGAAAATGGGAGAGTGTATCCCTCCTCCTTGAGTCTACCCCAGACCCTCTGCACTGTACTAGACCACTCCAAAGAATCCACCCCTCTAGAATATAAGAGTGGTGAACCAAGTGGTAAGATGTATCTGACCAACTCTAGATCTGGTGGCCTTCCAGGTGGAATGCCCCCATGTAGTGAGACATCAAGATCTAAAGAAAACTGTATATATGAGTGGACTCATTTGTCCCTCATTTCACTGCGTAATACAGTCCCATTATTTTGTGAGAAAACCTCTTGAAATAGATAAGGGTGAATACTCATCATCCCTTGATGCTAATCCTTCTTCTCTTCTTCTCCTCCCATCTCACAATCCACAAAAAATGATACATGCTGCTCCGGATTTGTGCTTTGGTTCCCACATGTTGGATCATTTGGAACTCCTTGCAAAGACACAAGGGCTCCTGTAATGGAAGAAATGGCTCCCTTTCCACCTCCATGTGATGATGGACCTTCTCCTGATGGTACATCACTGTTAGCTCTTATTTTCTCATCCCCTTCACCAATATTTGAAAATTCCTCATCATTAATGAGAGACCCTAGACCTTGGTCTTCCCTTGAAGGAGGAATCTCCATGTCTTCATCTATAGAAGAGGGCTCTTCAAGAAGTGGGGGATATTTTCCTTAGCAAGGTATTATGGATGTTTTTATCCCCTTCAACAGAAATATGGAGTGGAGTTGGTAAAATAAATCTCTCTAACTCATGCAAAGGTTTTGAATTTTTGGGTTCAACAAAAGATGTTTCACAATGTCTAATATCAAATATTCTCACTAATTTCTTAGTGAACCCTGCATAAGTATTTACACTTGCATGATAAAATGAAGCATAACTATAAAACCACCAATCATGGGCCATAAAATTAAGGTGCAGTGCTACTACTCTAATGGCTCCTTTTCTGAGACTTGGTGTAGCTGAAAATAGGAATCTAGCTCCTTTACCCAAGCCTTGGCTATGCACTTTTTGGATCCATAAAAGTTAGATAGAAATATTCTACCTCTATTGCTTCTATTATGGTTTTTTGATCTTCTGTCTTCCTTGAGTTGGCCAAACCCTTGGAAGTCCAAGTTCTCTTTGAATCTCCAAGAATGAGACTCATATTCCTAAAAATAGTCACTCAAGGTCTCCTCCTTGGGTGCACTTCTTCATCCATTTATCTTGCAGTGAATGTGGGAAATAAACTGCGCTGTGGATCTGCATGTGTGGCTGAATGACCACACCCATCATGTGAATATCTAGGGCTTTCTTCCCTTTCAAAACCTCTTGGAGATTTTCTACACCTCTCTACTTTCATCTCCTTGACATCTTCCTTGATATTTTTCATAGTTTGGAAAAGATGCTGGGAGATCCCCTCTTCCTTCATTTCTCCAAATAATGGAGTTATGCCTTTGTTTCTTCTATACAAATTCTCCTTCCTGTGATAATATTCTCCTCCTAATGGAATAATTTCTTGAATCCATAGGCTGACCCAAGATTATGTTATGACTCCACTGTAATATTCCCAAATGGAAATAGCAGCAATACAAGACATAATAATGTAAAACATAGAAATTATGAACATGTCATAAGAGGGAGAAATATGCAGCCATCATTTTATTAAAATATCAGCAACAATATACAAAAATATATTGAGGATCAAGCCACTCAAGAAATAAGAACAAGCCTCCAATTATCAGAACAATAAGCACATGAGTTGCTGCTACTGTATAGAATGCCAGAAAGTAGTGAAAATGCTATCTATATCAGTGTAACTACTATTGTAGTCATACATAAATGTGATATGGCTGATATATACAAAATCAATGCCCATAAAAGAAGATGTGGGCTCTAATACATGATTTCTAGCCAACCCAGAAAGATTGCTAGAAATACCAAGAAAAATATAAAATGTGACAAATAACCCTAGGGTTGAAATGTCACTGCAAAATGGAACTGAATAGAATGAGGCTATGATAGATATGAAATTATAATTTCCTCCTCCAATGGTATTTATCAATATAATTGTGATCCCTCTATTTAGAAATAGATCCTCCTGATGAGCTCAATGAACCCTCTCAGCAATTGCCACTAAAAATAACGCAGTTCTGGAATGAAACTGCACTGTGAGGGATGGTAGATGGTTGGAATGATGCAAAAAATATATAAATATGTCTAGGAGCTCTCCTTTCTGATCCTCCAATGGATAGGCCACCTCTCCACTGAAAAACAAGTCCAAAATTGGCTCTATGTGATCCTCCTTTGCTGCACCCTACAACACAACCCAGCTCTAAACAGAAATTGCACTGTGGCTAAAGGAGGTAGCTTTGAAAAAAATTCTAGAATGAGGAAATTCAGCCCAATGAACCTCTCCTTCCCTGAGGATGAGGTAGGGATTCCCAATCAGGAACACCCTTGTGCTAAACAACACAACAAACCCCGCTAAACAGCGAAAGGATGCAAAGTCTAAACAGACCAATATCAAATAATAATCTCAAAACATAAATAAAAATGGTTTCTATATACTCCATATATAGTGTGTGAGCCTTATCACATTGGGTCCCATTCACAAATTCCACCAAGCTCATGCAAGTTGTGCTCCACTAAAACTGCGTTGTCTTATCATAAATGCCACTCCTCCATGACAACGTTGTTGACTTGGTCAAAGTTGACCTATTCAACATGCATCCCCTCCAATTCACACCCAAAGGTGCTTAATACAGCTGCTTATTCTTCCTCCTTTCACGTTAGGAGTGTTATTATTCCTTCGAAAGGGATTTATGGGCCTCCCTACCCACTTATTCACCTACCTAGTGATCAAACAAACTATAATATTCCATTTAGATGAAGGATAAATTTTGGAGTATTACACTTTATTAGGGTTATTATTACTATTAATTACTGATATGATGCACTTTGTACATCTAAAATGGGAAGGAACTCACTAGGCATTCTGATGAGTAAATCAACCACTTTATTAAGGCTATTCTTACTTAATGAAATTGCTGAATTTATGAAGCCATTTTAACTATTTTTGTTTGTGGATATTAGAATGAAAATTTAAGAATTGAAGAGGATGATAATTGACATGGAGGATATTTTCTTCACCTAGGATGTAGTGTGATCATTACTTGAGTGCTCAAACCAATGCCTAGATTTCATTTGCATAAGTGTTATAGTTGAGCTTTCCTTGGGACAAGTTCTGTGAGTGGTATGTAGTTGGGTGTCCTCCTCGCTTAAGAAAAATTCCCATGGCTTATTGAAATGCACATGTTTCAGTCTCGAAAGATTCTTGCAATTCTAGGAGAATAGTGCATCCTTAAACTTTTGAAACACTTGTTTTTATTTAGAATTCTGGTGAAATATTTTCTGATTGTTGGCTTGTTTCAATGTTCAAGAAATGCAAGAGTAATGGTGGATTAATTTCTTATATAATTCACACCTCCTAACAAAATATTGTGATTTAAGGTATTGGTGGGAGCAGGTCGAATATTAAAGACATGAATCTGGTAGGATTTGTGTCAGCTTCAGTTTCATCAATCACAAAACCCACATATTAGACAAAGGTTTTCCCAAAGATGGATTTATTCATTTTTAGCTTGCAACTTGTGTTGGGGGAGGAGATCAAATACTATTTGAAAACACTACAATTATTTTGGCCAATTCTTTCTAAAATCAAAATTGTCATCCTGAGTAGACCACAAACTTTTGGAGATTTAGGTGAAAGATGTTGGTGATTTGCATGAAAGTGGTGATGGACATTAGTTAGGTTTTCATGCATGACCAACAAATTATAGAGGTCAAATTTTGTCTTGAATTTTTTTTCTTGGACGTCATTAGGTTCTCTATGGGCTCGGTGATAGCCTAGAGAAAAATCTAGGTTGGTGAAGTACTTGGATCCCTTGAGCCATTCAAGATGGTCATCAATCCAAGAATGTGGATAACGGTTCTTAATGGTGACGTTGTTGAGGGCCCAACATTATATGCAATGTTTCCATTCTTGTTTCTCCTTGTTAGGTACAACTAAAGTGGGATATCCTCATGGTGATGTGCGAAGATGGATCTTATCATCTTCCAAAAGATACATAATATCCCTCTTAATCTTTATTATAGTCAATGGTGAGGTACATGTAGGATAATTTGGTGGTAAATAAACATAGACCAGGTCATTGCAGTGTTGAATGATCCAAATGGGGGGAAAAATCTTGAGTTTTGCAATGAAAATTATGCATTATTAAATGACATGCTAAACATTGAAGAGAGTTAGCTTCCATATGTGGTCTTTTATTTTTCTGCAATGTGCAGTTTTAAATTCTATAGATTGACATGGTTAACAATAGGTTGATTAGAAAGTACAAGTTGAGTAAATGAAAAAGTATAGTTTAGTTTGTACACCTTACAATGTTTGTTAAGCCTTATGTCTTGTGGTATCCATCATATTGTGCAAGGTATTGCTAACTCGTGTTAGAAAAAATCAATGGAGTTATCACACTCCATTGTGTCACAAAAGGATTTGATAGTGAAGGTAACAGAGTACTTTGGGGTGATCATTGTGGGTTTCCCAAATTATTTGATCCATCTAAGATTTTATGACTTGGGATAAGTAGAGATTAGTAACTCCAAGGCATCGACAAACTATTGATTATCAAATTATTTTGGTTTCCATTATCTAGGATGATGGAGGCAAATTTATCCTTGACTGGAAAAATTTGTGTAAACAAGGTCTCTTCGGCACTACTAGTGTAATGCTTGGTCATCAAGACAAGTTGCTCTTTGGAACTACCAGTGTAATGATTGGTCATCAAGACAAGTTGAGGATTGATAGAAGTGGATTTGGGTATGTCAATTTCTATATTTTGGGATGGCTTCTGTTGTTCAACAAGGAGGGCTTTAGTATTTTTGTTCACATATAGAACTCAAAATTCATTATTGAAATTCCCATTATTGAAATGTAAGATTCTGTAGTATCCTTCAGCTTAGAATAACTTTTGGATATGAAAATTTTACTGGTAGAGAAGATTTCCAGTATGTACCATCTCTCAATACATGGCTTAACCTAGAGCATTGCAATCCCAATTTCAGTAAATTTAACTTTCGTGTATGTACCATATATCAATGATTATCTTATCCTAGAGCATTGCAATCCCAATTTTAGTAAATTTAACTTGTGAAAATTAATAGGTTTGATTGTAATGATGAAACTTTGATTCATAGAAAATGAAATCCATTTCACATGTGCCAGAGGTATTTCCATTTCATATGATTATGTTATTGCAAGTGATATGACATTGTTTTATAGGTGATGTAATTAATTATATTTATGAGTATTCACAGGTGTGGTATTTCCAAGTCTAAATTGTAAATTTCAGCTATATAGAAGCAGTGTCAAGCTTTGTAACAAATTTCAGGGCATATCTTCAAGTTAATATCCCTGTGTCTTGATCTTGATCATAACTTGAAGGCTGAAGTGCATAGGGACTTTTGTAGCCTAATTCGACTCAGCTAAAAGTCAAGATAGGTTCTGAGCAATTCAAGGTTATTGAGGAACAATTGTTAAAATTTCAAGAAGAGTTGTAATATGCTCGAAAGGATAACCACAAGCTCAACGAGGATTCATCATCACATGTGCACCAGAACCAAAATTAAGGAAATAACAGCATTGGAGGTGTAATCTAAGCCAAAGGAGCAATAAAGAGAAAAGTGTGCAAGAGGGGTCAAGTCAGGCTTATTTGCGTGTAGAAAAGTTCAAGAGACAGACCGATGGGCACGTTCATAACATTACACACCAGTCAGGGTCGAGTCGGGCTCATTCGCAAGCTCAGGAGAGACTAGAGCTACATAATACTATTTAATGCTAAGATGTCTTGAAGTAAAATTAAAAAAATATTATCATTCTTCCAAGGTATAGTACAACGAAGGCTCGTATTCATTGCACCCAGATCCAACGACAACCCAGGAGCACAAATTGCACGATATTTATACAAATGAGTTCCCCCACAAGAAGTCTCGTTAAATCTGCTCACCTGCAAATTGACGGTTGACATTAACTGCGAGAACACTCTCTTCAAATCCCAAAAAACCACTTAAGTGCCCTTGCAAGTGGTTTTAGGTTTCAATAAAGGAAATTAAATGATGATAGCTGGAGCCCACTCCCTTTACTTTCAAGTAAAATAAATAAGAGAAATAACGTATTTACCTTAAAATAACTTAAGGGTTTTGGAGGAGGCGCAAAGGGGAAAATAGGTGGTCAGGATCAAAACGCATAATTGAAGTGGAGAGATGGATGATGAAGATCATAGCACAGGAATGCAAGTTAGATGGATGGACAAGATTAGTTCGCAAGATCTAAGTTAGAGATAAGTAGTCAAGAATGGATATCGCAAATAAATATGCAAGAGTTAATGGCTCAGAAATTATGAAGAAGAGCCACGTGTCAGCCATAGGTTCCATCACATATCGCACTTCAGAAATCTTATTGTTTACCCTCCGCTTGCTCCCATATAAAACTTGTGACATGCGATATGCAGGCGATCCCACCTCCACCCTTCCACATCATCCCTCTCATACATCGCACTTCATACATCGTGCTTTTTAACATTTACCACCCTTCGCTTTCATATATACCTTGCGATATGTGACCTGCGGGTGATCCCACCTCCATCTTTCCACGTCACCGTCCGCCAGTCACACTTCGTACATCGCACAATTTAACACTTACCTCCTGTCTTTCATAATAAAATCCCCGATTTGCGATTTGCGGTCGGATGAGATGTGGTTTCAAAAGTGAAATACAAAGGTTTTCAAATCCGAAGGTAAGACATTTCTTGTGTTAAATAGCATCGGAGGAAGAAAGGAGGATTATAACGTAAAGCCAGTGAAACGCCTTGATAATGGAAGAAAGTTTGAACACGAGCAAAGAGACTTGGGTAAGTGACTCGACATAGAGAAAAGGAGAAGAGAAGACTAAACACATCAGGCACACACAAAAGAGGTAGAGTTGGGTAGCAGGTGACATGATGAAAACGTTCAAAATGCAAAAGCATGGGCAGAGTGAGGTGGAGATGCGTTTATGCAGACTGTTAGGACATCATAGCCAAAACGGAAGGAGACACATCAACAACAAATAAAACTTAGAAAAATTATTATATTCCAAGTGTATTTTGTTTTCTTTGTTAAGATAGAAGTTACAATGGTGTCCTCGATTGCAATGTAATAAGCAGTTTAATAGTTTAGGCAGTTTAGGAGTTTCAAGAAGCTCGAGTAGTTACAAATTGCTTTTTTTTGTATTTAAGGAAGAGAGAAAGAGGGAAGAGGGGGCATGAGTTCTAGACCTATTGGGGATTACATTTTGTACTTATTTTTCTAATGGGTAAATGAAAGAAGCAGTAAGTTTCCTGCAACAGTTGATGGTGATTCATGTTTCTTGTGCCAATTTGTGTCCCTCCTTCTTTGAATGAAGTGAATTAATGTAGCAGTCAGTCTCTTAATTACATCTATGAGTAAGAGTAAATAACCTTAATTTGCGCTTCTTCACTCCATCTCTTCTCCCTTCACAAATTATCTCTGAAACTTAAAAGTAATAGATTATGTGTTTACAACATATTATTTTGAGTTTCCCCTCTCTTCACCAACTCCAGATGAAACTTTAATGTAATAGATTCTGTGTTTACAACATATTATTTCGAGTTTATTCTCTCTCCATGAATTTCCTCTAAAACTTAAAAGTGGTAGATTTTGTGTTTTCAGAATATTAATTTGAGTTTCCCCTGAAATTCTTCTTTTCATTTAGATATCAGTAGTGGATGGCATTATGAAATATTTTATTATTATAGATCATTAAGGGTTTTAGAAAACTAGTCTCCAGAGGGATAGAACAAAGACCTCATGATAAATTAATTTATGCGACACACTTTTAAAATGTCTTAAGCACTAATTCCTTTCACAACAAAGGGATTGTCTCTTAAGATACAACATTTTTTGGCATCGTACATTTTTTGGCATCGTTGCTGGGGACGAAGGCACGGAGTTATTTTTCCCTGGGTATTGATATCTATTGTTTGATGGTGAAAAATATTTAGATACAAATTTGGTTTTGTATTATTCACTTGGTGACTCCATTGATGAAGGTTTCATTAGATGAGGGATTCTGCAGAAAAGGAAATGAGAAAGCACCGTGGAAAATACAGGTATCCGAGTTGATTGTTTTAAAGGAAGTTTTATTTTTAACTATTAGTTTAATGGTATATTTTCCCTTACATATCAAGAAGATTTTTTCCTGTTTTATATCCTCATAATATTATAAGGCCCAAAATGTACATTCGTTATTGGAGAAGGAATATTTTTACTCCGATTGTATTATTGATCTTGACGCAACTTTATATGAGAGGGGAGATGAATGTTACGTTACGATTCCTAAATATTTTTTTCAAGAGTTGGAATTATACGAAGAACATCAGCATGATGAGGAACAAACCTTAGATTTCTCTTTCCAGCCTAAATGGTTATTAGCCGAAAACAACAATCAATCTTCTTGTATACAACCTCAAGTTGAGGAGTCAAACAATGAAGGAAGTTTCCCTTTTCAAAGAAGTCTACATCAGCAAAATGTTCAAGAAAAGGAGGCAGCAAAAAATTGGTCTCATCAGTTCTATGATCCAGGAGCAGACTACATGGAAACTTTATTTTGTCAGCAACAAAAATTTATGAAAAGGTATGTGCAAAGCTTGGTATCTCCCTATTATGATCTTCAAATTTCAACAGTATGGAGGCATTAGGCCTAACATTAAAATGTTGGATTGGTGCCATTGGAAGGCTGACTTCACTTGATTGAGTTTAGACATGAATACATATGTTGGATTTGTGCATAAATAAGCTCAGAAGTTGGGCATTTTCAGCTGTAGTATTTCTAATTCGGTATTTTTAGCTTAAGAATAAAGGAAGAAGTCCAAAGTGTAGCAGGTTTCGGGGGGATTTCATAATGGATCAACTCACATTTGGGATTGAATCCATGCCCAATAACGAATACTAATCTACAAGTGCTCTTTGACTCCATGCCCAATGGATGCTATTGTTCTACAAGTGCTATTTGACTCCATGCCCAATAAAGGCTACTGATCTACAAGTGCTCTTTGACTCCATGCCCAATAAAGGCTATTGATCTACAAGTGCTCCTTGACTCCATGCCAAATAAAGGATACTGATTTACAAATTCTCAACACTTTGCTACCAAAATGTTGTCCCCAATTGGAGCCAGATGTTGTAGCCTAGTTCGACTCAGCTAAAAGTCAAGAGAGGTTCTGAGAAATTCAAGGTTATTAAGGAATAGTTGTTAAAATTTCAAGAATTCCTATAATATTCTTGAAAGGATAACCACAAGCTCAACGAGGATACTTCGTCACATGTGCACCAGAACCAAAATCAAGGAAACAACAAAATTGGAGGTTTAATCTAAGCTAGAGGAGAAACAAAGAGAAAAGTGTGCAGGAGGGGTCAAATTGGGCTTATTCGCGTGCATAACAGTTCAAGAGCTGGACCGATCGGCACATTCAAAACATTACACACCGGTCAGGGTCGAGTTAGGCTCAATCACAAGCTCAGGAGAGACTAGCGCTACAAAATATCGTTTAATGCTAAGATGTCTTGAAGTAAAATTAAACAAGATTATCATTCTTCCAAGTTTGAGTACAACAAAGGCTCGTATTCATTGCGCCCAGATCCAATGGAAACCTGGGAGCAAAAATTTCACGAGATTTATACCAAGGAGTGCCCCCGCAAGAAGTCTCATTAAATCTGCTCACTTGCAAATCGACAGTTGACATTAACTGCAGGAACACTCTCTTCAAATTCCAAAAAGCTGCTTAAGTGCCCCTGCAAGTGGTTTCATTTTTCAATAAAGGACATTACGTGATGATAGCTAGAGTCCACACACTTTACTTTCAAGTCATAGAAAGCAAAGAAATAGCGTATTTACCTTAAAAGAACTTAAGGCTTTTGGAGGAGGTGCAAAGGGGAAAATAGACGGCCAGGATCAAAGTGAAAAATTGAAGCGGAGAGATGGACGATGGAGATCATAGCATAGGAACGCAAGTTAGATGGATGGAAAATATTAGATCGCGAGAACTAAGTTAGAGATAAGTGGTCAAGAATGGATATTGTAAATAAATATGCAAGAGAGTTAATGGATCAGAGATTGTGAAGAAGAGGCCCATGTCAACCATAGGTTCCATTGCATATTTCACTTCGTAAATATTACCGTTTACCCTCCGCTTGCTCCCATATAAAACTTGCGACATGCAATTTGCGGGCGGTCCCACCTCCACCCTTCCACATCATCCCTCTCATACATTGCACTTCACACATAACTCCTTTTAACATTTACTGCCCTCCGCTTACATATAAACCTTACGATATGCGACCTGTGGGCAATCCCACTTCTGTCCTGCCACGTCACCTTCTGCCCATCACACTTCGCACATCGCATAGTTTAACACTTACCTAATTTCTTTCATATTAAAATCCCTGATTTTCAATTTGCAGGCATATGCGATGTGGTCTCAAAAGTGAACTCCAAAGGTTTTCAAATCCGGAGGCAAGGCATTTCTTATGTTAAATCGCATCGGAGGAAGAAAGGAGGATTATAATGTAAAGACGGTGAAATGCCTTGATAATGGAAGAAAGTCTAAAAACGGGAAGAGAGGCTTGGGTAAGTGACTCGATGTAGAGAAAAGGAGAAGATAAGAATAAAAATAGTAGGCACGTTCAGAAGAGACAGAGTCAGGTAGCAGTTGACATGATGATAGGGTTTGAAATGCAAAAGCATGGGTAGATTCGGGTGGAGATGCATTTATGGAGACTGTTAGGACATCAAAACCGAAATAGAAGGAGACACATCAACAACAAATCAGATTCAGAAAAAGTATTATATTCCAGGTGTATTTTTTTCTTTGTTAATATTGAAGCTACAATGGTGTCCTCGATTCCAATGTAATAAGTAGTTTAACAATTTAGGTAGTTTAGGAGTTTCAAGAAGCTCGAGAATTTACAAACTGCTTTTGTTCGTATTTAAGGAAGATAGAAAGAGGGAAGTGAGGGCCTGAGTTCTGGACCTCTTGGGGATTACATTTTGTAATTATTTTCTGATGGGTAAATGAAAGAAGCAGTAAGTTTCTTGCAACTATTGATGGTGATTCGTGTTTCTTGTGTTATTTTGTGTCCCTTCTTCTTTGAATGAAGAGAAGTAATGTAGCAGCGGGTCTCTTAAGTACATCTGTGAGTAAGAGTTAAATAACCTTAATTTGTGCTCCTTCACTCCATCTCTTCTCCCTTCACAAATTCTCTCTGAAACTTAAAAGTAATAGATTCTGTGTTTACAACATATTATTTTGAGTTTCCCCTCTCTTCAAAAACTCCTAATGAAACCTTAAAGTAATAGATTTTGTGTTTACAACATATTATTTCGAGTTTCTTCTCTCTCCATGAATTTCCTCTGAAACTTAAAAGTGGTAGATTCTGTGTTTACAACATATTACTTTGATTTTACCCTGTATTTCTTCTTTTCATTCAGATATTAGCAGTGAATGGCATTATGAAATATTTTATTATTCCCGATCATTAATGGTTTTAGAAAACTAGTCTCCAGAGGGATAAAACAAAGACCTCATGATAAAATCATTTTTGTGACCCAGTTTTAAAATGTCTTAAGCACTGGTTCCTTTCAAAATAGAGGGATTGTCTCTTAAGATACAATAGGGACAATGATTTTTTTTTTTTTGGAGATCTAAAAGGCTCAATTCCATTTCATACGATTATGTTATTGCAAATGATATGAAATTATTTTATAAATGTTGTAATTAATTCTATTTCTTAGTATTAGCAGTTGTGAAATGTGCCCATTAATAATTATTCTTACATAAGAGAAAATTATGATATTGACTTAAAAGCATCATATTCAAGACTCTTATAGTGATATTCTCGCCCATGATTTTGAAAAATTATTATTGACAAAGGTAGGAAACAACAACATAAAGACTAGATCCAATGTAAATGAAGACATATTCAATATTAATAGAAAACTTTAGGCATATTTTTCATTATGATGGAAAAGGTTGGTCCAATTAAACAAGAGAAAATTGATCTGTCAACCTCTAGTAGAGCATAGGGCGATTCAAGTGTACCCAATTTGAGGAGTCTAAAGAAAAATCCTTGAGCTGAGGGATCAGTCTTTCTTGTATCAGCATTTGAAATCATTTCAAGTCTCCCATCTGCTCATGTACTATGTTGGTAGCTAAGGATCTTAAACTTCTTGAATGAAGGCTGAAATACTTGGTTGATAATGAATGACAGAGGCACGTGGATTTGGTTTTCCTTAGAGGAAGGATTCCATTAATTTCCATACCCATTTCTTGGAGTTTAAAAAACACTGAATATGCACTGCTCCGTCCTTTGGAAAAAAATCCTTCATGATTTCCTAATTCGACCTTGCTGTAAAATAACAATGATGTCTACATTTCTGATGATGGAGAGATGTTGCTCAATGAAAACAATAATTCTTCCTATCATCAGATGGTCAAGAGCTTCTTGAACGATGCTTTCAGAACATGCATCAAGAGCACTAGTTGCTTCATCTAATATAATTATTCTCTTGCTATTTCCATTCATTGATTTTGTCCCCCAGATAGCTGAACTACTCGTTTTCCAACCTGCACAAAATATTTACAAGGAATTTTAAAATATTAGGATGGAATAATCAATTTATAAAAGAATAAATCATGCTTTCTCTCTGAATGTTTTCTTTGAAAATATCCACTATAGTGGTTTAAATAGTTCATTTGAAACTAATATTAGAGGGGATGATATCTATATATAATAGCAAGAAAACTAGAGGTTAAATTGGATGTGTTGAATAAAATTATAGTTACAAAAAAATTTAAATGCCAACCACTCCAAAAATTTGAAATCAGGTTATGGCCTGAGTATATTAAATCACCATATGAATTTGATTGATTAGTATGGCATATTTGGAAAAAATTTAGTGGTGCCCATACCTTAGTGTTGTAGCCACTTGGAAGTAGGGTAATGAAGCTGTGTGCATTTGCAACTTATTCAACTTCTTCCATGGTGGCATCTTCTTTTCCATACTGTATATTTTCAAGTATTGTTGTAGAAAACAATGCAGGTTCTTGGTTTAACAACCCAATTTTCCTTCATATAAATTCCATCAAAATAAACCAGATGGTGTTCAAACTAACTTAACTATTCAAAAAATGAATATATCAGTTTAAGTGGCAAATAACCCAAGCCCAGAACTTGGGTGCAGGTGATAATAAAACCAAGAGAAATTCACAGAAGTGGCCAAAAAATTCATAGATGTTAAATAGTTTGATGAAAATTCTTCAAGACGTGGGTATGAGTTAACCAGGTAAAATTTAGATATGGGGGCATGTTAAACCTACATGCATGCATCAAATATGGAATGGAATTATCTGCAAGATGTACAATGATTTTCATTAGAAAGAGAAGCTATCCAGGATCAAAATGAAAATATTTAGATGTATTTTCAACACTCAAAATAACATAACACAACAAACATACCACAATAATTCTTGGCCAATTTATTTTTCTAAAACCCATTTTTTACCCTCCCTTTTTCTTTTTGAATGCCATTCTAGACATGCATTTCTACCTTTAGATTGTTCCCATGTTTCAGACTTTTGTCTTATATGTGCATCCCTTACCCATTTTTCAACAGAGTCTTCACTATAAATGTCTACTTCTTGAGTAAAATTTGATACTATGCACCTATAAAACCACTCAAACATTTGAACAAGTGGATTTGAATGTTTGGAGCCACCTTCATGCTGAGTATTTTTATGACATGCTACCCTTGCTTGCTTATGAGAATTTTCCATTCCTTTGGTATTCCAAATTCCTAAGCTACCATACTCCTTAGCAAACCATGGTGCATGAGCATACAATATATGCTTCCAGCATAAAAACAACTGACTAATTTTTTTACTAAAAAAATGACATAATTAAAAGTATTAAATATGATGTATAGAGAAGGAAGAAATGACACCTACCATGTAATGTGTGATTTCATTCTCTCCCCATGCCATAATCATTTCTTTTGTAAAAACTGTAACTTCTTTAGTGAAATCCATATCATCCCCTTTCGTAAACTCATATTCTGATTATTTGCAACCAAATTCATTTTCTAAATTTGATTAATGCTTCAACCAAGTTCTAGTTTTGGTATTCCAAATCGTATATTGTTTTGAGTAGGTTTTCCACTTTATCCTTAAGATATTTACAAGTTCCCTTTAAGTTTTCACAATATCCTAGCAACCCATTCTTCCCATTACAAAAAAACTTGACCAGTCCCATTACAATTTTAAAGTCTGGGTGAGAATTTGTGGTAGGATCTATGGGAATAACTCTCCCTTTGCCCACATATCAACATTTTTTTCCCCCTTTCTTCTTTTTTGATTGTCATTTTCACTTACACCCCTTATTTTAGCGCTATTTTTCTTGTGTAATGGTGCCATATTTTGATCCACCTCAACAACAAAAGTGTATTTTTTTCTTCCATATGAAGTATCTTTTATATTTTCCATTATCCCAAGATTGGACTTGCAATTACAAACATAATGAAAAAATAAATTTAGTATAGGATAAATATATAGAATATGAGAAAAAACAAGTTAAATAAAATAAAATAAAAAATATCACATGTGAGAATAAATCTCTTTTAGGTTCAGAATGTAAAACCCACTTTTAAGTATGGAACCTTTTATTTGCAATTATGCGCAGTCACAATCAAACACCCTTTAAAAACACTATATCCTGTAACCTACCCCTTATTAAGTTAGTATATTTTTTATTTTTATTTTTATTTATTTATTTATTATTATTTTTATTATTATTTTAATCACATTTAAGTTGCTAATATTGGTTTGAAATCAAATTGTTTTTTATTCTTAATGGGACAGGTTTCACACTTGCAATTTCATGTTACATTTTAGATAGTTGATGTGAATGTTCATTTTTGGCACTTCTTGAATGAAATGACTAGTTTAACATCACATGGCCACAAACCCTCACTGTTATCTTCTTTGAGATATTTTTCCAACAATTTGTGTTTCATGTACTAATTGTGGTCATCAAAGACTGTCATAACATAATCATTTCCAACATTCTAACACAAGTTCATGGTTAATGGTAATCCACATTTCAATGGGGAAACTTATATTACACTTGTTATTCATATAACACTTCATATTTTATTTCACTCTTACGGAAATATGATTTTTTTTATCAATCTCATTCCTAATAAATACAAGCTGAAAACTGCTCCCACATATACAAAATTTAGCTAGAAATACCTTAGGGATACCCCTAGACTAGGATGTTTTTGTTCTAAAATGTGGAGCAAGGCCACCAAGGTGATAATGGATGGCTTGCGTGTTGGCCACCAGCATTAGGGTGACCAGCTTAGTCATGTTGACCACCGAAGTAAGTGTAGTGACAAATCTGAAATGAGATTTCATAAATTGAACATAAGGATGGGGCCGAGTAAGTATAGTGACCAGTCTGTAATGAGATTTCATAAATTGAACATAGGGTTGGTCTTCATGGGTGAAGTTCAAGATTATGGAAAACCTCATAGTATAAGTACTAGCACCATGAAAACAACCAATTTGAACTTGGTATGGTGGTCCACCTGAAAATACCTATCTGACCCTTCCACTGCAATGTTAAACTTGTTAATGGTGAGGTTTATAATTAAATATTTACCGTAGGTGACTGATCCCTTGTCTGGAGTGACTGACACTGGTTAATGCTAGTTATATTTTCATCCTACTAGGTATTAGGAATTCATAAGGGACTAATATTTCTATTTCCTTATCATGACCTTGAACTAGATCAGTTAAGATGGCTTGCAAGTTATATGATGGTTGATCACAGTTAGCTTACCAAAAATTATGTCCATGTATTAGGGCATCACCATAATGAACTTTATAGGCCATCCTATTGGACATTGTCATGCATATGATATTCAATGCAAGCTTCCAAACAAGTAACTACACTCTTGATGCAGGTATGTATCTATATGAGTTTAGGTAATGGAGTGACAAGACACAACATATGGTATGTTATTGAAGCATAAAATAATCAATACCATTCATCCCACCCTAAGGAATTTCATAGTGATCCCACCACTTTGTTAAATAATCTTATAGAATTTTAAGTTTCAGCCTTAAAAAAATAATTTTTTTCTCTTAAAAAAATTTAAATGGCTAGATAATGGATATAATAGTGGAACGTTGTACCTAAAATAGTTATCTATTGATATACTTGTGCATTGTGTAAAAGGAATCCTTCAAGTGTTCAAGGATAGTGTTAATTTCCTTGATGTTTTTGAATATCAATTGATGAAGTCTACAGGTATGATCTTTCACTCGTTTGCATGATAACCTTCAAAGTGCTCCTCTAAAACACTAGATAGCATATTTCAGTAATTTAACACCTTTTGATGCTAAATTATGAGCTTAATTTTGGAGACAATCACGCTGCATTTTTGGAAGAATCTGTGCCTTTTTTTTATCTCAGAATTACATGAGTTAATCACTATTGACTAAACATATTGAGGGTTGTTACGTGTTCTCACATGAACATAATGAAAATATGTAGCTAAATTTGACCTAATATATAGTAGAAATCCCTTGCATTTTCATGCTATTGCATAGAACCTCATTAAAAGTGTGCAGTTGTTAATTTCCTTGATTATCACTAATATTCATTTTTTTTCCCTAAGGATGTGATCCTCTTAAGGAGTGTACATCTACAGGAGGATAGAAAATATCATAACCTTTAACCTCCTTACATGGCAAGGAACATGCTTCAATATTTCTCATTTTGCTGCTGCTTCACGCTCTTGGAGGTAATTTGGTACGTTGCATTAATGTCTGAAACTTATTAAAAATGGTGAAGGAGGTTCTTTTAATTCTAATTTGATTTCTTGATGATGGATTCTAAAGTCTGATGTCATACATGGATTAACCTTGCATACAAAATATGGCACTCTTAACTGCTAATTCTGCTTTTTCAGAAAACAAACTGCTGATTTAGAATGATAAAACTATCAGATGACTTGAATCCCAAGTCTAGATCACTTGGACTTGAATGAATTGTTTATCACAATGATTGATAATTTTAGATCCTTGAAACATATAAGGCTATACTAGTAGAAATATGTCTACCTATCTATTATCTATATATTTTCTATTGGAAATGTAAGTATGCTTTTTTTTTAATCTTCTTATTCTTCCTTTCAAATAGTTATTCTTTGGTTTTCTCGAGGGACCATATTTGTTATAGCTCATTACCTTGCTCCCACTTATAAGGTTAAAATTAATCAACCTTTATCAACAGTCTATAGTATGCTTGCGTATATGTGTGAGGAATTCTGATATATGATTTATTCTCAATTGATTGAATAGGGGAAACATTACTCTAAAAGATCAACATTTGAATAATTTGCAAACCAAAAATAGCACATGTACCATAGGCAACATCTAAACTTAATTGGTTAGTTATATGTCATGAAATGATTTCTATTTTCAAGCAAACTTCAACTCAATTCCACCCATAGATATAATTCGTAGTAGAAATTCCACCCAGATTTACAATAATGATTAATAACAACCTTTTTATCACTGGAAACATTTCTTTAATGGATTTCACATATCATCAAATTTATTGGAATAAATTGATAGAAATAAGAACATAAGAGCAGAGAAATAATCAAAAAGAGAGTACAAGTACCTAACTCTTATTTTGAATGTTTCCACTAAGGTCCACATGAGTTGCAGAGGAGTGATTCATCCTTAAACATGGGAATATGCCATTTAATCCACCCTCAAGCTAGGATGTGAGGCCACAAGGTCGAAAAATGGCTATTGGTCGTGTCTCTCAACAATGGATCTAATAATAAATAGAAATGGTTTATAAAAGTTCTGTATATGCAAGTTGTTGGAAAATAATTGAGGGTTGAAAAAAAAGAAAAGAAAAGAAAGGAGACCTTAGATTCCATTCCCAAGACAATTGGAAATAAAATTTTTACATTAACCACCTCACCACCTCACTTTATCAGGGTGATAAGGAGGGTGTGTATTACATAGGGGTGGCCTATTGTAGAAAGACCAAGTGCGATAAAGCCTACAATTGGGTGGAATTTTTTTTTTCCTTAATCAATTGGCTAGTTTGCAATATTCAATCAAATAATTCTTTCATCAAAGTTTTAAAATTCTTTATATACTCTATTTATAAAATATGCATTGATGTGAAGGAACAATAACTTTTTCAATCTCTATTTTTTAGGTTCTTTGTATTTCCTATTAGTTACAAATATTAGCCTATGTTTACTATCTTTCCTTAAATAAATATGGTTTGGTGAGAATTAGGTGATTGATTAAGATCAAGAGTTTACCAATTTCCTTGTGAATATGTTAGCATCTTGTTTAAACCATACTAGGTTAAAATTGTAATATCGAACATGCGGAGGTTTGAATTCTACGTATTGATTCTTTTGTGTGCAATCCAAGGTATTAATCTTTGAAAGCCTATAAAATATTGAACTCAGAATGCATTCGCTCTAACCTTGTAGACTCTTTAAATGTTTCCATAATACTAGCAATATGAAAAATTTGTAGTGAAGCATAGCACATAGTGGTGTTTCTAGGATCCAGAGGCCTATAAGTCCATCATGGCTATGGTTCCAACATTTCCTCACAAGTATGGCAGTTTCATTGGTCCAAGGAATGTCTTAAACATCCAATACCATGTCATATATGAAAAAAAATTCATTGTTGTTGATAAAGAAACCTTTGACTCATATTGTCAATGATTTTTTTGGCAATTGTAGCTAACTTATATAATCATTATGGACTTTTGATTCATGCAAAAGAAAATTTAAAAGAGAAATTAAACTTAGCTTTTCAAGACCTTACCTACTCATCTTTATGATGAATTTGACTATCTCTTGAGAATAATATTATCTGTTGGTCATATAGATTATGCATCCTGTAACCATGGAATATGGGTGTACAGTAGAGGAGAATAGTACAGATTCAGGCCTAATGTTCAATACTATTTATGGCTGCAATTCTACAAACTAGACATATTAATGAGGCTTACCATAATTTTTTTCATGGTGTAATTATACACACATTATGTTGATAGATTGTACACCACTGGGGCATATTACTTATGACTCTGTCCTAATGTAGCCATGTACATACTCTGTTGACATATGTGGTTCCATTCTTGAACCTGATTTTTATCACTGCCAAATTCTAGAATTTAAATTTTATATGCCCTCTCTAACAACAACAATAAAAGAGAGTCACCATATTTCATATTTGCAGGGCCTTTGCTCTATTTGTTGGCTAATACAGTTTGAATGCTAGCAGAATGAGATTAAGAAAAATTCTTTAAAAACTAGACTCTGTGTACCAATGGCTCATTCAGATGAATTGGTTAGCTATATAATAACATTACTATCACACCCATAAATCATACCAAACTCAAAGATTTCTTGCAATATGTTGCTCAACACTTTTATAGGGTTTGCAAAAAAAATTGAAAATTTGTTAATATGAGATTTCCCCATCTCCTTACAACCTCCAGAAGTAAAAAATTGGAAACTTAGATATATGAAGAGTCAACATTTGGGCTTCCTACTATCTACTATATACCATGTAAAGAGTAAGAGCCTTAACCTACAAGCTTCCATATTTATAGTTACAAACCTCTGGTGTTGTAGCTTCTGTGGCCCTCATGACATTGTTCCTTCCAAATTTTAAATTCTCCTACACTTGCGACCAACTTACCAAATTTCTTTCCTCGGGTATGGAATCCCATGCTATTCTCCTCTTTGTATCCCCAATTCTTCCTTACTACCTCTAGTTACTTAGGGCTTGGTTAATTGAGTTTCCATCCCCTGCCATTTGGCCTCTCTGGTTCTCTCGAGCTTGCCATTTGCCCATGCTTCTTCTAGAATTTCCCATGGTGTGAAAAAAATATTTCAAATTCATAGAGGTGAAATGATTACTGATAATTGGCCAGTGGCAGGATGTAAAAGAAAGATCTGAAAAAAATTAAGGGAATAGAAAATGCAGATAGGAATGGTTGAAATGTTGCATTTACTGCAATGTACTTCATGATTAACCTCAAAATTTGACTTGGCCACCAAAACAAGGGCCTCCAGGTAGAATTTTCCATGTAAAAGAGCTAAAAAAAAGATATAAATTCAAATTATTATGTTTCAAGTAGAATAATTGATTGATGGCTGGAATGAATACTAATAGTTGGCCAGTGGCAGGATGGAAAAGAAAGATTTGAAAAAATTTGAGGGAATAGAAAATGCATACATGAAAGGTTGAAATGTTGCATTTACTCCAATGTACATCATGATTAACCTCCAAATTCGACTTGGCCACCAAAAAAATGGCCTCTGCGTAACATTTTCCATGTAAAAGAAATTCAACAAGGGCCTCTGGGAAGCATTTTCCATGTAAAATAAATTCAACAAGTCGTGCTAGTGATCGGTGTGCGGTGAGGCAGTGGATGATGTGGTGTGTTGGTGAACTGATAGGCTTAATTATTTTCTACACATCTTTCAAATTGGATGACCCGACTGTCTCGCAAGGAAGCATTTGCATTGAAATTTATACAGACAAACTCTTGGGAGCCAACAAAATTTTTCGACAAACAAAAACTGAAACATCTAGAAAAGGGGGATATGGTGATAAAATTTTATAACATAAATAAAAGGAATGTGTATTTTGAAACTATGTAGTGTTAGGTATATGTCAAATTTTAAACACCTTGTACTATAGTGGAACATCTATATGAAATTATTGAAAGCTTTATCAATTAGAAATATGATAAAATTAAGAATGAAAATTCTAAGGTGTAGACTTCTTATCATTAAATAAATAGGAATCTAAAAGAATTGCTAGTCTAGATTTAAAAGTGCTAGAAAGAGATATAAATTCCAACTATTATGGTGCAGACAAAATAATGGATTGATCTCTGGTTTAACCAACTAGTTTTTAATGGAATTATTTACCCAATTTGTAACCTTCATGTTTAATCGTAACTTTCATGTTGTCTGAGTGAAGTTCTAAACATTGATTTTTGTCCACCATGAATATCTAATAGTTACAGATCCAAACCATTCTATATGAAAAATTTAAAAATATATTAATGATAAATTAAAGAAATAATAAGGGTAAATTTATATAATTATAAAGAAGGTTCATTAATCTAATTTTAATGAAATAATTTAATAATAATAATAATATTATATATATAATAATAATATTTTTTTAATTTAAAAAAATAAAGCACAATTAATAAAAATTTATATAAGAATGAGATAATGAGATAAGATTATTTGACTTGGTTAATTAAAATGTAAAAATATATTGATGATAAATTAAAGAAATGATAAAGATAAAGTTATATAATTCTAGAAAAGGTTTATTAATGTAATTTTAATAAAATAATTTAATATTAATATGTATATATATATATATATATATATATATTCTTTTTAATTTTGAAAAATATAAAGCATAATTAATAAATGATTATGGAGTTGTCTACCGATGTAACAAAATACTCTGGACGACAGTGTTTTTTCGGGATCTGATATTTTTTTTTCCTTCAAAAAATCAGGTAGTTGGAGTGTTTGAATCATTTTTTTTATGATGGAAATAGATTCAGAACCATCAAAACCCCTCGTGACACCCAAAATCCTGAAGTTTGACACCCTTAATCTTGCCAAAATTCTTGGGTTATTTTTTGGGTTTTTTAGACTACTGAAAGATAATGAGATAAGAGTAGTGGAGTTGGTTAATTTACTATTGATGGTTTATTGTTAATGTTTAGTATTTTTTAGATAATTTAAAATTTTAAAATTTTAAAAATTAGTCAATTTAATGATAATAATAATATTTTTGTTGTAATAGTTTTTTTTTTATTATTATTTTATTTCTATTGTTATATATTTATCAATGGTAATATGAATAACCTTCAGCTATAAATTTTATGAAAATTGTAACTGATTTATAAATTAATACATAAGTAATATATTGGATTTTATTTTTTTATATTATATTATTTGGTTTTTATATAGTTAATTACATGCTATTAAGGCTATATGATTTTTGGCTACTCCAGTACTGTGCTGCGAAGCCCAAGCCCTAGCCACACTTCCCATTGGTGACAGGCCTCTGCCCTCATGGCCTCTGTCGAGCTAGATCCGGGAGAGCCTCCTTCCAATTCTAGCACCTCTTCTTCGAATGAAGCTTCGGGCGATGCTTCTGTGGCTGCCTTTGCCACTTTGATTGATTCTTTGGGACAACAACGAGCCAAACCGATGATCTCTAAGTTTGTTAAGGAACTAGACTCCATCCCTGAGATCTCCTTGCCGCCTACTTTACCCAGGAAAGATGTGATGTCTCTTTCTGAGAAAGGCTTGGTTGGCTAGTTCAATGGCTTTTGGCCTTCCCCCAAAACCGTTCAGAAATGGGTTGAAATAAATTGGGCCTAGTTCACTCAAGGAAAAATCTCCATATGCTTCTATGGAAGGGGTTTCTACACCTTCAAATTTGAGACTAATAGCAATCGGGATCTCATTTTTTGAAGTGGCCCATACTTCATGGACACCAGAGGATTATATCTAAACCGTTGGACCCCTGACTTTGACCCGGAACTGGACATCCCAAATGTTGTTCCAGTGTGGGTCAGGTTGCCACACCTCCCTCTACACTGTTGGGGAGATGAATCGATGCATGCAATAGGAAATGTAGTAGGTAAATATATTGACATAAGTGAGCCAAAAGACAACATGCAGGCTTGCACAAGGATCTGTGTTGAAGTGAATCTTGGAAGAGGACTCCTAGAAGCCATCAAGCTCAAGGTTGATAACTAGACACACATACAATAGCTGGATTATGAGAAAATCCCTTTCAAATGCAAGGTATGTCATGAGTATGGAAATTTTGAAAATAGGTGCCGTAAAAAAAGAAGAAAACAAAAAATTTGTAGAAGATAACTACGATCCAAAATGGGAACAAGTCGAACAAAAAAATATTGCTTCAAAATCTCATCCTCCTCCTTCGCCTCCTCCCCCACCTAGTCCCCCCTCCCCGACCTCCTGACCCTCTTCTCAACCCTCCTTCTCTATTCCTGAATCCTCCCCTTTCTTGGGACCCATTTGATATCATATCCAAAGCTCTCATCTCTTTTGAGCCTCCTATCTCCCCCAACGCCATCCCACTAACCTCTCATTCCCCCACACCTTTGGGCTCTTCGCCCCCATAAGGTTTCTTCTCCCATCAAGAGGATTCTCTCTCCAGTCCCCTCCCCCACACCTTGGATACAGTTCTCACTCAAAATCAATTAAAAGAAACTATGCTCATTAATGAAAATACAAAGAAAGTTGGAAGGAAATCTAATCGGGAAATAAGGGATGATGCAGTAGTCAAAGACCTTTCCTTAGTAACATAATAGGCACTGGAAAGCTTCCTTGAAAAAGGCCCCAAGAATAAAGAAAAATTACAGCAGGCCCACAAAGGGAATGGTCCCTCAGCCACCACCAACAGTAAATAATGATAGTTGTCTCTTGGAATTGTAGAGGGTTGGGTCATCCCTCTAAAGTAAAATCCTTAAAAGACCTCATAAAAAATGAAAACGAGACATCCTCTTAATCTAAGAGACAAAAATTACCAGTCAAGAGATGGGCAACATAATAGCAAAATCAAAAAATTATGAAGGGAAAGCAATTTCAGCAAATGGAGCCTCACGAGAAATTTGTACTATATGGAAAAAAGGAAAATGGCACATGCAACACACAACAAAAAAAAGAATACTGGATAAAAACGGTTCTGGAAAATGCAGAAAATGGGGGAAAAACCAACATTTACAACATATATTCCCAAAATCATTACAGGGACAAAGAAACATGCTAGCAGACTTTAAAATAAAATAAAATGGAATATCATGAAGAAAATATCATTGTATGAGGAGACCTCAACCTTATTCTCAAGGCCAAGGAAAAGAGAGGGGGCACCTTTCAGCCTAACCCAAATAGAGAGACTTTAGAGGAGATCATGGAACAATGCAACCTTTTGGATATCCCTCCAAAAAATGGGAAATACACATGAGACAACAAAAGAATAGGGAAGGAAAATATCAAAGAAAGGTTGGACAAGATTCTCACCCGGGAAAGAATGGTGGCCAGCCATAGCAGAGTATCTTCAACGGTCATCCCATCATTAGCTTCAGACCACAAACCTGTACTAATAGAACTTGGAATGGCTGAAATTATGGACCCCTTCCTTTCAGATATAACCAGCTTTGGGGTAGCCATGGAGCAGTTAAACAAGGGGTGGAAAAAGTATGGAAACAAAATATTAGTGGCTCACCAACATATATATGGGAATCGAAGCTAAAAGCCACCAAATAAAGATTGAAAGACTGGGCAAAAGAAAATTACAAGGAACCACAGAGAGAGAAAGAGACCTTGAAGCATGAATTAACAAAAACCCAAGAGGAATTGGAAAAAAATGATAGCACAGCTGAGAAGCAGGTAAACAAAAAATAAATCCAATGGAAAATCTACAGGAATAATAGACAAGAAGAAGAGACATGGAGGCTAAAATCCAGACAAATCTGGATACAAGCTGGAGACAAGAATACTACCTTCTTTCACAACTTAGCCAAAAAAAGAAAGATAAAGAACAACATTGAAAAAATAGTGGGAGAAGGAGGGCAAGAAATAAACGGACAAGAAGATATTAAAAGTGAGGTCTTCTGACACTTAAAAGCCCTCTTAACAGCTGCAGGTAGTCAGGCAGATCCGGAGGAATTCTTAAAGCTCATTCCAAAGCTAATTGATGAGGAAACAAACAATTCCCTCTCCAAATAAGTCACATAAGAATAAGTCATACCATCTACTTGGGATTTGCATCCGGAAAAGGCATCGGGCGCAGATGGGTTTCCCATTTCATTCTACCACACCTTCTAGAATTTCATTAAAAAGTACTTAATAAAGATGACCAGATATGTAATCAGGAAGAAAAATGTTGGGGGATTCACTAAATCCACATATCTAGCCCTCATTCCAAAAGACCTCCACCCCTCCACCCTCAACCGATTTAGGCCAATCTCCCTGTACAATGCCTCTTATAAGATCATCTCCAAAATACTTGTTGGAAGACTCAAACCTCTCCTTCACTCTCTCATATTAGAAAATCAAGGTGGCTTTGTCCCCAACCGGCAGATAGTTGACAACATCATCCTTGTGAAATAATCTCTCCACACAAGTCTATATAGAAATTAAAAAGAATTCATCCTTAAAATGGATATGGATAATGCATTCGACAGAGTTAACCTCACTTTCCTTGAAATTGTTTTAAATAGATATGGCTTCTCTGAAGGTTTCATTAACACAATCAAGGCCTGCACAATAGGTCCTTGGATATCTCCTCTCGTCAATGGCAGACCATGCGAATTCTTCCAAAGCTCAAGGGGTCTTAGGCAGGGCTTCCCCCTGTCCCCTTTTCTTTATATCCTTATGGCTGATTCCCTTAGCAGGAAATTGGAGTACATTAGAAGAAATTCCACCTTAAGAGGTCTCACTATCAACAGTGGGACCAAAAGAATAAACCACTCCTTGTTTGTTGATGATACTTTCCTTCTGGGTGGAGCCTCTTTTATAGTGGCTAGAAGAATTAAAACCATTCTTAACAATTTCATGGATGTCTCAGGAGGTCTAGTCAATAAAGGAAAAAGTTTCATTTATAGCTGGAACACCCCCATCAGAACTATTCAACAGATGTCCCAAATTTTGGAAACTCCATATCAGAAAAATTGGAGCCATTTTCAATATCTTGGGCTACCCATCACCAAGAGAAATATGAAGACAGAAATTTGGATCAAATATGTTAAGAAGATGAAAGTGAAAATATAAGGATGGGGTATGCTTTGGCTAAATCAAGTTGGACGACTCATCCTCATCAAATCTATTCTTTCAGCCTTACCTTTATACCAATTTTCTTTAATAACAATGCCTACAAGCATCCAAAAGAAAATAAAAATTATCATCAGGAGCTTTTTATGGCAAGGTGGAAAAACTAAAACAAAAAAATTTAGTCTTGTAAACTGGAAAGAAGTTACAATCGCTTAAAAATATGGAGGAATCTCCATAAAAAAACCTGGAATAATGAATCTGACCTTAGGAAATAAGATTTCATGGAGGTTCCTAACAGGACAAAAGCACTGGTGGAAAGCAGAACTAGAGGCAAAATACCTTAATGTACAAAGGACTTCTATTTTGGAAAAAAGTCCACCCACAAGACCTTGCCCTCAAATTTGGAAAATAATCTCCGGAGCAATTCAGATAATCAAGGACCACATTGCAATGAGACCTAGAAATGGGGAACGGATCAACCTATGGAAAGATAGTATAATGGGAAATCCTCCCTTAGACAACAATCTGGACATCATGGATATTAAGAGGTGGATGATAGGGGAAGGATACAAAAAACTAGAGGATATCTCCAATTAGGATCTAGATGGCACATAGAAACAGTGGGCCAAACCCAATCTGCCCAACGACTTAACAAACCAATGGAATCTCATGACTACCATACTAACTGGAACAACACCAATAGACCAAATCACCCAAGATGCCTACTACTAGAAACCTACAGGAGGAGATTACTCAGTTAAGACTGGATATGAAAAAATCCAAGAACATCATAGGTAGTAGGAATGGAAATATTGGAGGCAAGCCTGGAAGGTGGAAACCCTTCCAAAGATTAATATTTTCCTATGGACATTGCTACATAGCAAATCTCTAACTGTAGAAAGCTTAAAAAAAAGAGGAATATGTGGGCCATCTCAATGCCCCCTCTGCTTGAAGGCAAAAGAAACAATACAACATCTTTTCCTAGAGTGTCCTTTCTCTAGAAACTGTTGCGAGAGAATGGTGTCACCTATAGAAGCAAAATTGAATTATAGGCTCCCTTTAAGTTAGTTCATAATCAAATGGAAAGGAAAATTTCCTCATTCCTTCAAAAAAAAATCAACAATTCAGAGATTTTGGAGTAGCCTTCCATCATTTCTTTGCTGGAAAATATCGTTAGCAAGAAATGGAAAAATCTTCAAAAATATAACCCCCAAAATGAACATAATAACCTCAAAAGCATGGGGATTGATGAATAAATTTATTTCATCCAAAGGGCTCTATGGAATTGATATGGCCCAACTCCAAAATGATGAGAGAAACTGGATCGGATTTGCCTTCAACAAGATTGGCTTCAGTCCCCTGCAAAAGAATACAAGAGTGCAACAAAACTGGAAAATAAGAAAGATAGAGACAAAGTTTCAGAGTTTGATTCACTCTCTTAACAGAGCTTTCCTTTTCTTTGATGGAGTGTCAAAAAAAATCTGGGTAAAGCAGGATCAAGAGGTCTCATTATTCATAAAGAAAAAACAAGGCAGATTTTACACAACTGGGGCTTAGGATAAATATCAAACAATAAAGTAGAGGCTTATGGATTACATTTAGGCCTCAAGATTCGAAGTGGCAGGAAAATCAACAATTTTATCATTTTTGGAGACTCCTCCCTTATCATCCAAGAAACGGTGAGCAAGACTCCACCAAAAAATGCAGCTCTTAATCAAATTCTGCAAAGAGCCAAAAATATAGCAAAGCATATAGGAATTGTTGATTATTATCACATCCTTAGAGAAAATAACAAGGTTGCAGACTCTCAAGCTAATGAGGGAGTCCAAAGAATTATTTGCCATGTCAAAATTGATGGAGTAATAACCCATATATCTATTCCATGATGCCTTCTCCAACTTCTCTGTTTTTTAAGTACCTCCATCCTTACACAGGTCAGAATAATAGCAGCCAAGTCATGATCATATTCTTTAAAAAAGCATAGCTCAATCTCACAGAATCTATCAAGCTCAATCCCCTAAATATCACAAGCATATTACCTTGTAGTACCACCATCCTATATCCCTTACTCATTCTCCTGACTCCTCATCGAAGAAATTCCCCTCTGATCTCTTATAAATATCGTGCACTTGAGAGATTAACTACAGTGATCCCTGCAAATTCGATTATGCAGCATCCTTTCCTCTTATCACTTGGCCTCTCTTCACCTCCCACTTCCTTCCCACGTTCCCTTCCATCCTTCTGTCTGTTAGTGCATGGTGCTGGGCACTTGCGCTCACACAGTGCTCCCTACTCTCTCCACTCCCTCCCCTTTATCCCCTTTATCCCCTTCCCTTTCCCTCATTTGGAGCCACATTTTATCACTTTTCAGATTCTGATTTTGTGTATCTAAAAGGATACAAAATTCGACCTTTCCTCGACAAAGAAGGCAGAAGAACAGATTCAAAAAATCAAAGCAACACTCATAAAGAGGGAAGGAAAATGCACAAAGGAAAAACAACGATAGCAACAACCAGCAGAAAAGGAGCCAACACAGCTGTCCTCAGAATCTACAAGAAAATGGATGTAGAAGAAGACAGAAAGCACCCTTGTGCCTTTTTTAAATCCAACAGAGTGGTGATAGAAAATTTGAGAAGCCAAATCCAGCAAGAAAAAGCCAGAACTAAAGTAGAGATGGCCATCCTACGCTCGCAATGGGATACCTGCATCAAAGATGTAATGACATTTCAGAACCAATGCAACCATTTGGAAGAGTGTCTCAACTTTATAAGGGAAGCTCTCAACAAAAATTTAGAACAAGGATCCACCTCTCAGGACCATGGAAGCAGATACAGAGATAGTGAGAACACCATGAACAAATGATCCACCACAACATCAGGCTTTCCATGTTTTCATCTAGGATAATAGTAGGAAATCTAGTTTAAAATAAAAAAATGAAAATCAAATGTATTTTACATTTAGAAAAGTTTGTCTGGAAATATAGCACAAATGTAATAGCCTCTATTTAAAAAAGGACGAAAAACAATAGCAGCTACAACAACACTCATGGAGTAATGCTTCCCCAGCAGTTAGAACCATCTTGTAATTAGATTGGGGAAATTTTGTAATGAGGATCCTTCTCATCCTCCTTTTTCAGATAATAGAATATAACTGAATTTTTGTGAAAAAAAATTACATGTTATGATATCATTTAATTGTATAATTTAAATAATATAAATTTTAATTAATAATATATTATACAATTCAGAATTTATGAATTTATATTTATAATATATTTTAAGTAAAAAGGACAAATGCATGAATTTATATTTATAATATATTTAAAGTATATAAGTACAAAGGACAAATGCATTATTTGTTTAATGATAATGAATTTTTTCTTGAAAAACTCATTCTTATATATAGTCACATCAATACATTTTTTTTATTAATTTTATTTTGGTACAACTTTTCAATTGAATTTGACCATGGTTACATGGATTGTGGTGCAAAACGTGAATTGAAAATTCATAATTATTATTTTATTGGTTTAGCTATTATTTTATTATTTCCTTAGGATTCCCATTTTAGACCTCAAAATTCCCCTAATTCTATTCCCTCCACTTGAGAGAACCCCTTGGCCACAAATTTGGCCTTGTGTTTCTCCACACTCCCATATGTTACTTGCTTCACCTTGTACATCCACCTGGATCCTACAACTGACTTTTCCTCTGGTATTGGGACAACTTCCCATGCATTGATTCTAATAGTGGAGTTATACTCCTCTACCATGGAATCAACCCATACTGGTTTTTTCACTGCTTCCTCGAATGAGGATGGCTCATTCTCTACACTCTCTCTCATCAGAGCCATGTAGCCAGTGTACCGATCGGGGGACCTTCTCTGTCTGCGTTGTGATGTGGGTGCTCACACATTCTCTCTAGCATCATGTAGCCTCTTTAGTGTGCTTCCTTCCATCACTGTGTGCCTATGCATGAGTGGTTTCTTTCATTCTCTACTCCTCTCAAGGGAAATTCACATTACCTTTCCTTCATTGAATTTCACATCTCTACGAACCACCATCATCCTGTGAGATGGAAGTTACACTCGATAGTTGTGAGGTGTATTAGTGTACCCCAAAAATATGCCCAACTCTGTTATTCATTCTAAATTTTTATTTGCATCCTTGGTAGCATGAGAGTAAATTAATGAACCAAAAATTATAAAGTGTGCAACATATGGCTTCTTCCTAGAAAAGGCTTCTTCTAGTGTACTCATCTTGAGAATCTGATGAAGACTTTTATTCTGCACATGCACAACTATGTTTCATTCTTCCATGCACAAGTGCAATGGTAGGCCCTAATCATGTAACATCGCCTGTGCAACTCCCACAATGCTTTTGTTCTTTTTTTATGAAACCCCATTCTGTTGTGGGTTATGAGCTGTTATCAACTCTCGTCGAATGCATTATAATGCACATAAGATTTTGAACTCATTCAACACATATTATCCACCATTGTCACTCCTGAGAGTATTCACTTTCTTTCCTGTGTCTTTTTCAAAAAATTATTTGAACTCACAAAATTTTGAGAACTTCTGGTCTTTCTTTTGCATAAATAGTTATCCAACACTTGTGTGAAAAATCATCTACAAAAATCACATAATACTTGGTCTTGGCCATGGAGGTAGTCGAGAAAATTCCACACACATACGATTGAAATCTTTCAAGGATCACTTTTGCTTGACTATCCTTATAATGAAAGGTGGCCTTGGAGCACACCCCCAATGTACACCCTTTGCATGTATCACATTGCTCAAGTTCACCCTTGGGAAGTCCTGTAGAAATCTGCTAGATGACCTTCAAAGATCTGTGGTGTAGATGGCCCAATACTCTATGCCATAACTAACCGATGTCTTTTCTATCCACCTTCTTTTCTTTTGTGCTCAAGGTAGCACAATATTTTACATCCAATTTGTAGAGGTTCTCTACCCGAACACTGATATTCTTCACCCATCCCATGGTTATGGGATGAAGGAATTCATTTCATTTAGTAAATATCACATCATAGCCACGATATTCCAAAAAAGAACTAAAACTAAGTTTTTCTTCAAACCAGGAACATACATGACATCTTTTAATGTGAGAGGAGAACCAGAATCCCTATGAAAGGTAACAATAACAATTTCAATCATGTTATACCTCCCATCATCTCCCATATTGATGTGCATCTAGAGGTACTTCTCCTCCAAGTCGCTGAAGAACTCTTTCTTATTGGTCATATGGAATGAGGCTCCACTATCCAGGTACCACACAAAACCCATAATCGATGACACTATGCATGCGATGAGAGTAAAATCCAACTCGAATTGTGAAGCAAAATCTTCACTATGCACTCCTCCTAAGGGCATCTTTCCTACCTTCATGTGCGAAAGCTTCATGGCATAGTGTCCTAGCACATGACAATGAAAACATTTAATCTTTGACAAGTCATTCTTATTTCCTACCTAACCATAATATGATTTGGAATGGGATGAATTACCTTTCCCTTTCTTTTCCTTTCCATCGAAGGCACAATTCTCCTCATCATCCTGCTTTAATGAGGATCCATCTTTGGTGTTCCGCTGAATCTCTTCTTGCACCAAGTGAGACCACAATCTCTCCCACTCTGGTAGGTTATACCTCCCATTCATCGAATCCCAGTAGTTGTGCCATCTCTTGGGAAGGACTAGAAGTGATAGGCTCACCATATCATCCTCAGAAACTATAACACCAACACTTCCAATCTCATCCCGACATTAGGTGAACTTGGTCAAGTACTTTGGTATTGTGTCACCCTTAGGAGTCTTGATTTTTATGAGCTTGTCTTTCAGTGCCAAATTCTTATGGTCGTTGTTGTTCGGAAAAAAATATTTTAGGGCCTTCCACATAGCATATGGAGTTTCCTTTCCATGGAGGTTCGAGACAATATGATCTCGAACACCTTCCAATATAATCCTTCTTTCCTTTGCTACATTCTTCTTCCATGTCACTAAATTTTGATTATCTGCTACTCCAAGCTTAGGAATATCACTATTTATGAAATCCTTCAGCCTATTGTTACACAATATTTTTTCATGTTCCTCTGTTCTTATCCCAAGTGTTTTATTTTGTGTTGAAAATGTCACAAATGTCACAAAACGACAAAAGCTATATAAACTTGTTCATCTTGGATAACATGCTTAAGATATATGTGAAGACCTAAAAACGAAATTACTTGAAGATTTTCTGCAAAAGTTTGTAAAAAAACTTATTTTACAAGCCCAACACAGTTCTCTCCTACATAACCTCATGCTTGTCACTGTGTCCCTAACTTGTGAACAGTGTCGCCAACATGGGAATTCAATAGTAAATTTGCGTTGGTCCTCTTCAGATAGTTTCTCCCAAAAATGGAGCAAAAGCTTCGACCTCTAGAATTATCGAGAGTAGAGTTATGGTACTTGTTGGTTGAGGATATGGTTGAATACTCCCAATTTTTACCCTTGATCTTATCTCCAAATATGTTTCCCTTTGAGATAAGGCCTTTCCCCCTCATTATTGGATCCATAACCTTCTCAGCTTTGTTATAAGAGAGTGCCATGCTAGTGAGTCTTGGTTGGTCATTGTTGCTTGCCTTATTTCTTCCTGATTTCGCATACATGCTGTCAATTTGACGAAGAAGGAGAAGAGATTAAAGAAGCGTGACTTGGAATTGAATTTCCACTCTGAAGGAGGCCTCCAACATCAAGGCACTGTTTGTAATATTCCATTTGTTTATTTAATAATACAAAGTATTCTTTTCTTCCCATGACTATGTTAATATTAATTAGTTTAGCATGATACTCCTTGATCTGTCATGTGGTTTGATTTGAAACATATAAATTTTACACGTCATTTTTTCACCATGACATTTGACCATCAATATGGATCTATCACCATCCATACTCATGCTTCCTTAGAAGTCAAAACACTTATATCCCTTAACCAATTCTTGGGAACTGGAAAAAATCTCTTAAAAACTCTTAAAGGTTATCTGTGCTCTTTTTGCAGTCACTTCCTGTGCATGCACTGATATTCCTAATCTTACCTGCAGATATTTGTGCTCTGTTTTCCCATAAAACTTACACACCCCATTTAAAAGAAAGTAAAAGTGAAAAGAAACTTCTAGAAGAATAGTTGGGTGCATATTATTCCAACTAAAAGCCTATTTAGTCGCACCAGTTCGAGCTATATCCCTCCAATCATAGAAATTATCCCCTTGGATCAAGGAACCCTAATCCCTCCATTAGACGATCGTATCCCTCTATTGGTGGATCTGAAACCTCATCAAATTCTCCTATAAATTGAGCTAAAACTTCAGGGTTAGGGGCACATTGGACATAGTACATTGTACTTGGTAGATTGTACATTGTACATATGGTACATAGGGATCCATAAGAGTTCACTGAAGATATAACTATGCTTGTAATTCTAGAGCGGAAAGCTTGTCAAACCAAGGAGCACGATTGTAAAGGCATACAGGAGAAATATGTACAACATCAAGGCTTAGGTTGTAATATTGCTCTTTATATTCTTGATAATACATATGAATACTTTTTCTCATTGTGTTTTTTTTAGATTCATTAAAACAATGACAATTCTTAATCTCCTTGATCATTAAGTTAAACTGTTGTTTTGATTATTATATACTGCAGGTGATTTTGATTCTTTGCATGTCTGTGATTGCATCTTCTTCTTAGCATTGAAGGACTTCTTCAGGACAAATGGAAATGTCTACATCAAACATCTCATTGGAAGGTAGGATCATTACCTTCTCTTTTCTAAGTTCTGGTAATCTTAATGTTAATAGTTTAGGGAAAGAGATATTCAGATGGTTGTTTATTTCTAGTTATCTGTTGGGATAGTAGGGAGATCGCTCTTTTCCACGATATGGATTTATCTAGAAAACAAAATGGAGACTCCACTGGGGAACAATCTTAGTTTTCTCTTGATTCTTTTGGTTTAGCTCTCTAATTTTTCTAGTTTGACTATGTCTGAGTGTTTTTGGGTTTATGAATTTTTATATCCTCTGAATTAGAATGCCTTGTGTTTATTTCTTTAAAATTTTCTCTAACTTGTGCAGTTTTTTGTGATAAACAAAGCACAAACATGCACAAGTTTTCAGTTTAATACAGTGTGCATGTGCACTGGTTTTCACTGACAACCTGCGAACCCCCTGAAATTTTTTTAAAAAACAAATATTTTCTCTCTCAGAGTCTGATGAAAAATTTCTATAAGTTCAAACTAACTTATACCAACTCTTAGAATCTGTTTTTGAACTCTTCCTAATTACCTTAGAGTCTTTTTGATAGATCATCCTTTTTGTGATTTCGAGTAGGGTTTGCCCTGGTTTGATGAACTTCTCTATTTTGGAAAATAGATTCACTGCCTAGATCACTTTTTTTTCATTTCCCTCTAGATCTACCAGGTGTCTTTTTAGTCCTGCTTGTTTGAGTGATTGTTTCTTGCCCATTTGCAAAAGGAAAACTTCTAGATAAGTGAAGTGTGGTTTGTCTCAAAAAGTAGTCTCTTATGAAATTGTTTATGCTTGCTAAAGTGAAAAAAAGATTTATTTTTCTTTCAGCTGAAAGAAATCATGAAATTACACTCATAGGTATCATTAGTTAGATTATTAGTTAAGAGATTTCATTTTTTGAATTTTTTTTACATTTTTTTAGGGTTTTTCTAGTTGTTTTTTATTTTTAAGAATTGAAGATTGTTTGCTCATAAAATTGTATATTTTGGCTTTGAATCAACAAATATTTTCATTACATAGTGATATTGGTTATGCTTCAAAACGAAATTGATTTCTTGATGAAAAATATTTGTTATGGGCTTTTTTAGGAAATTTGTACTTCTTTGAGTTCAAAAAATCCTTCTACTTTATTTTAAATAGGAATTCATTGAAACAAAGAATTGCATATTCATTGTTGATGAATTTAGAGTAATGTTTTGAGTCGGTCACAACATCATTGAGTTTCATTTCCATACCCTTATGCATAAAAAAACATCCAAATTAATACAATTCTTAGTAAAATTTATCTAGATATTTTTACATTTTTTAGGGCTTATTCCACCAATCTAGCTTAGGACTAGTGCTTTGGAATATGGAGTAATTAAATTTACAAAGTATATAAAGCAAAAAAGTAGCATCTTGCGGTAGGGAAAAATGAAATTGTTGCAAATTTTCTCAGGGAAGTACTTCTTAAAAGAGTCAAGCACGAGGTCATGTCAGACCCAGTGTAGAAATCATACCTACTTCATTGGTAAAGATAGAATATTTTCACGTATTACAAAAGGTAAACCTCAGATTAGCCATTGTCAAGGAGCTTGGGATCACTTGTTAGTAAACCTTGTATTTACCATGTTGAGGATATTTCAAGGGGATTGAGCTTTGATCCTATTCCCTTGTGTGTATATCGGGCCACACATTGTTCCCTCGGGTTCAATTGTCTCAGTTGGTAACCTTAGTGGCTATAATATTTAGGATATTTTCCATGGTGACGGTGGAGAGAAGGTCCCACTGTACCTGGAGCAGATGTTGACTAGACTAACTTCGAGTTTTCAAAGGGTATTATTCACTTTGCGATGACATAGTGGAGTTACTTGCACCATAATATTTCATTAATCAGGTTGTCAGGGTAACTGTTATGACCGCTGATTTTCCATATTAATCTATGCGAGGTTGCATTTCATCACCAGCTAGTGATTTTATTGTGGAAACATATTATCTGGGTGTGGATTGGCTAAGAAAAATACAAGAAAATCTAACCCAAGACCATTAAAAAAGGATGGGATTCGACCCACCCCGAATCCCCTAAGATACCCCGCGGTATCTCAAAAATTTTGTGCTGCACGGTATACTTCACGCTCCACTCCTCAAATGTGGAGACATAGCCAAAATCGAAGCCAAGTTGGGCTGTGCCCAATAGCGGTGTATGTTGTTTTCATATTTACTAAGGAAATTGAACTATTTCAGTGGCTTTGGTACTTATCGTGTTGAAGGTGTGTTGTATTTGTTTCAAAAAAAAATTCTTCCATGTGAACTATTTCACTGGTGGGTTAATGATTCATTCTTATTTACATGCTCGTGTGTCTTTTCTATATTACCACTATTACTTATCTCCAAAAGGATCAATTTTATTTCTCTTTTGGTATAATAACCTTGATACATCTGCAGCTGAGCATCCAAAAGGCCTACTCACTTGCTAATTCAAAATTACCTGTGTATGACTCGCTCGTGATGAACATTAAATTCAAGGCATATCTATAAGAATATATGGTAGCTAGGCCTTAGCTCTAGAAGGGCTTCCAAAAAAAACGATATGCATTATAATAGGTCATTTTCATTAGGGAGATCCCCTTAGTTGACGTGTTTGTCGCACCATCAATAATGCCTAAAGGAGCACATTTAAGATCTTTGTAAGTGCCACTAATTTGTGTGTATAGCTTTGACTAATAAATTTTAGTTTGGAAATTTTCTTGTCCTTACAATATGTTCACTATAGACTCAATTGTGCCCTACAATGAAGAAGGGTGAAGATTCTTCAAAGGACTGTGAGGTGAGTATCTGAATTCTTTGAAACTATGGATTAATATTCTTTTGTGCGAAAAGGGATTTTTGCGGATGCAATCATACTATTAGTTTACATATGTTTGGAGGAAGAATTAAAAGTCAGCAATAAATTGGTATAATGTGAAGTGGAAAAAGGTATAGATTAGATACCATAAAGAGATATTGCGAAGAAGATCCAAAGACCTTCAGAGGGACTGATTTTATTCCTCTGATGAGTGAATTTAAAGGTGAAAAAGAAGAAAACTACCCAGAGAACTCCCAGGAAACTCTGCAGTATACACCCTTCTAGCCCGAGAGCTCATCGAAGCCAGAACCTAGTAGTAGTCAAGGTGTTGGTGGTATCCCTCCTCCCCCTCCCCCTTACACCCCAAAAATAGGTATGGATGACGACATTAAAATACCTGTTTTTAGAGGAACTAGTTAAGAAGAGCCAAAGCAGTTTTGGCTTTTAGCCGAAGTTTTATGGATAGTGTGGCAGATTACTGACGAAGATGTAAAGAAGGCACATATCATTATGACATTGTGAGATAGAGCGATGACATGGTACATGAAGCATTCGACCACTCAGAATGTTACATTTTCAGATATTAAGCAAGTGTTGATACATGAGTTCAAGAAGTTGAAGTCTCAATCACAATGCATTACTGACTTAAAGGAGATCAAACATAAATTCAATGAGTATGTTTGGGATATTGATCAAAGGTTTAAGGTGTTATTGGATCAAGTGAGTTTCAAAATATCGACAGAGCAACATAAGGAATGGTTTATAGTTGCGATGTTGCCACATATCATGTCTCCATTAACAAAATAGAAGATAGCAACCCAAGATGAAGCTTTGGAAATTTCCATGACGTTCAAAGCTTCATTGATAGGGGACACTATTGCAGGTATGTAGCAGATTTAGAGTCAATTGGAAAACCTGACCTTGAAGTTATAGGATATCAAGAAGGGAAAAGAAGTCATAGATGAAGTGTGGTGTACAAAATGCAAATCAGAAGGCCATTCTAAGGAACAATGCCTTGTTTTTAGAGATTACTTAGCTAGTGGGGCACCTAATCCCTCAAATGTAGGATCCAGTCAATGGTGCGAGGTATGCAGAACTAGAGGCCAACATCGCTCTAAAGATTGCTATTTGTTTCAGAAATATGTGCAGACCCCAAGGAACCTGTTTTGCAAATTTTGTAAGTCAGTAGGACATGATGAAAATAATTATCGAAGTTATGATCTAATGATAGAGCACAACATTATTGATTACATAATGCAAGCAAAGGAGTGCACACATGAGGCCAGTGGACAACGCGGTGGTCAAGAAGGTTATCAAGGAAGAGGTCAAGGCGGTGGAGATGGTAGAGGAAGAGGTCAATAATTTGTTATAATTGTGGCCAAGCAAACCATTTCACAAGAGATTTTCAAAATCCTACTACGACATGTAAGTATTGGAAGTTTTTTGATCATGTAATTGAAGACTTTCTTGTCTTATGGAAAAAATGCAAGAGAAAAGAAATAAGCAACCCACACAAAACATCCAAATGATGAAGGCTGAAAGAAGGATCGATGAACCTTGTGTTAACATTTTCACTATAAGTGGAGCTGCAAATGGAAGTGATAAATACGATGGAAAGAAGGAATTTGAAAATCTAGGTGCATGGGTTAGAAAAAATACAGAGAAAGTTCTTGTTTCTGTTGTTTAGAGAGAAAATAAAGTGTTTATGGAGGCGAAGCGAAGTTTCATGGATGCAAGAGCTTCGACTTCTACTACAAAGCCAGGGCTTAGTAACCATGACATGTAAATAACTCTGACATAACCAAGCGGCAACATAGGATCAAGCTTTGATACAGGATTCAACAGATCAACAAAATAACTTGAGATATTTTCTGCGACTTGTATGAAGTTGTTAAGAGATCAAAGGCTATAGAAGGGCTTCATGAATTGATAAATTCTTGTGCATCAAAAGAGACACCGTGAAGTAAGGTGTGCATAGTTAATAATGTGCATCAACAGAAGAGAAATAGCAAAAAGATGAAACTTAGTGCACAGATTCGAGAATATGAAATGGATTAGGTTCTTCTGGATTTGGGCTCAGATCCTAATGTTTTGAAAAAAAATACATGGGAAATAATGGGTGATTCGAAGCTACAATGGTCATTTATTTAGTTAATACTGGAAAATCAACAAAAAATATTTCCTATGGGAAGACTGTTGGAGCAGGGTCTCCCAAAGGCTATGAATTTTGACCATTTTTGTATAATTTTGTATTTTTTAGTCTAAAATAGTGGTTTTGGGGTCGGTGAAAGCCCCTAACGCATTGTAAATGGGTCAAGGGTAGACCAAGAGTCTGCAAACCACAGTTTGAGGACAATTAGATGCGTAGGCTAAATCGCTATAAATAGTTGAACCTTTTTTGAGTCATAGGTAGGAAATGAATAGAGGTTGATGTGAAGTACAAAATTTTAGATCTGTGGTAGGGTTTTTTTTGGTTAGGACTCCTGCTAGCTATGTGGATGGAGATCCTTTGTCCTGCTGTGTGTGGACCCTGCTAGTTGTGTGCGCAGGTGGTAATTCAGGAATGTAAGAGGATTTTCTTGTAATAATATAGATGTGCAAAATTATTTCAGTGTTTTATGTTATCTATTATGGTTGAGTTATATGATTTGTTTTGATCAGGAGCTCAAGTCCGAGTAATGGAAAAAGCTCAAAATTGAAAGTGTTCAAAATCACTTGCAACCTAAACAACCGGATAGGCCTCATCAATACGATCCTGATGCCATGAATGACACTAAAATCCGACATCGTATGTGAAAGTTATGCAAGTTTGAAGTTTTCAGTAAACTGCAAAAAAACTAAGTTGACCAGGTTTGACTTTCAAATTTTGAAAAAAAAAAAAAAATATTCCATCTGAGCCAATCACATTCTGACAAGTGGCTTATGTTTATTCGTTATTGATTTGACTTCATTGGAAATGGCCTACCAGAGGCCGCCACATGGCAGGCCCAGAGGTCGCCACATGGCCCAGGGGTCATGGTTACAATTTTATGTGGCACCAGCAGGATTTGAACAATGAACCTTTCATCACGTAGGTGAACGACTTCACCAACTCCACTACTCCGCATTACTTAACTTTATGTGGCAAAGGGTTTTATATATGGTTTAAACAACATATGGGCGGATGAAAAAATGGGCCAACCCCGAAGGGCTAGCCCCAATCACCATGTGGCCAACGACCCATGACCATTACCCAAGAGCATAGGCCCTACCTGCCAAACTTATCCGCAGGGTTTTAAATTTAATCGCCAACCACTTCTAAAAGTGTCACATGGCATTAAAAACAAGATATGTGGTTTATTAACATTTGTTAAACCCCGGCATTTAACTTAACCACCAGTCTGTTACCGCAATATGAGCATGTGAACGCGCCCGCATTAAATTTAACCGCTTGGCTATTTTTTAGCACGCCACCATTTTTGGCCTGTTTGACTAATTTGGCACTGTTAACTCCAGTCCTCCCACATTTAGTGGGAGTTTACTTGACATTGGGAGAAGTTTGTTTCTGCCATAACTTCTCCAATATTGGACCAAATTGGATGAAATTTTGGTCAATTTTGGGTATTCTGAGGATTTTGGAGCCATTGTGATAGGTTTTAGAGCCATTAGAGTTTATCTTCAACCCCTTTTTCTTCAAGGAATCAGTGAGAGCCATTAGGGCCAAGAGGGAGTTGGAGCTGTTTTGGGCTATGCTTAACCATTCGAGGTGAACCGAAAGTCAATTTCAACTATTTTAAGCATTACGGAGCCAGTGGGATAGGTTATAGAGGCAGTAGATTTTTTCTATAGCCATTTTAGCTTCAGGGAAGCTTGGAGAGCCACCAGGGCCATTAGGGAAATGGAGTTATCTGGAGTTGTACCTCACTGTTTGAGGTGATCCAAAAACCATTTTCAGCTATTTTCGACCTTATAAACCTAATGGAAGAGGTTTAAGAACTGTTTTAGGACTTATACAGCCCTAAAATCTTCATAGGAGTTCAAAGAGCCATCAGGGCCTTGTTGAAGAAGTCATTATTTATGGTAATTTTTCATTGTTTAGTAAATATGGAAAGGCATTTTTAGCATTTTCATGTCTTCTGATTCTGTATTTACAATTATATTTGTCTATTTAGACACTTTTAAACTTGTATTAGCATTTTGGAGCATTTTAATATAAGATGACAACCCAATTTGGGAGGCTTGATCTAGTAGACGTAGCCCAGGAGGGGTGAACTGCTCACCAAACATTTGTGTCATGTAATGCTGAAGTTATCTTGCTGTATACTTCTGATTTAATATGTTAAACATAAAATTAAATTAACTTTCCTTCACACATAAACTCATAAACAATTACCAAAAACACTTTGTTTAATCAACAAGACATGGAGAATTTTTTCACACATTTAATTTAATGGAAATGGATACCTTGCACACATTTTCAAGTACTTCCATTTTCAGATCAGATGGTATCAAATCTCAGGTTGAGCATTTTTTTTTTAAAAAGGTGTTAAAACCATGTAAAATATTGATTGTTTTATTGTTTGAAAACTAGTTGATTGTATGAGTTTGCTTGAGTTGAAAAAATATCTATTGATAGCTAAGTCTTGGAAAGGAAAAAAGAGTTGTAGGATATTTCCTTACCCCAAGTTACCTCAAGATTATCTTTGGAAAACAAACCCTCTTGATTAGTGTTTGCTACAAAAGCTATTGGAGTTTTTGTTTTATGGTTGCTTGAATGAGAAGGGGTCTTTAAAGACATTTGGTTAAAATCTTGTCATTTATTTGAAATCTTTGAGAACTTTTCTTTGCAAATTCCTTTTGTTAATTTGACCATTTGCATAATTTCAACTTATTCTACAAGTGAAGTTTCCTCCTTCAAGATATTATTCAATGATGACATGAAGAATGAGTTCATTAAAGTGAAGGACATGGTGCAGATTCTAATTGAGGATCAAAGAGAAAGCGTTAAGCTTCATGCACAACTGTTAGCCATGAAGGAAGAGAAGGAAACAACTCTCCAAAGACTGCATGACATGGAGAAACAACTCCTTCAAGCTCAAGAAGATTTTTCCAAGAACAAGTGTGAGGAAGAGGTAAACCATTACAACTTGTCTTCAATTTCCTCAATTGAAAAGTGTGTTGGTTCTTTTGAAAAACATACAAGGGGTATAGGGTCCAAATTAATTTTTAAGATGGGCTATCATGAAGGAAAAGGTTTGGGAAAGCATGCACAAGGCATGGTTGACCCTATTTCGGTTGTGGAGCAACCCAAGAATGTTGGTCTTGGATATAAGTATTTTAATGGCGAAGACTCCAAATCCCTGAATGCATGAGATGCAAATTTACAAAGAACCTTTATTCCAAGTTCTAAAATGCACATATGTAAAAATTGTTTTAAGGATGATTTCCATTGTTTTAAGCCATCATTGCATCAAGTAGAGTGTAAACATGCCGCTTATGGCAAGCATGAAAATGTAAACAATTTTCAAGACAAAAAAAGTGATGAAAGTCTGAAAAGGAAAGTTGTCTCCTCTACTAGTTCATCGTCTTTCGAAGACAAAAAGGGTGGACATTCCATGCAGAAAAAGAGGTATAATTATTCACATGATCAATTTGATTATGTTTCAGAAAATAATGATAATTTTTCTTGTTCAAATGAAACAAAGTTTTGTTGCACATTTGTGGTGGATTTAACCATGTTGCTTCAAGTTGCTGGTTGAAAAATACAACACACAGGAAACATAAGAGGAAAAGAAAACTTTCTCAGAAAGTGCTTAAGAGTTGCACATTTTGTCAAAAGAAGGGACATGATGTCTCTCATTGTTGGAATTTACATCCAACAAGTCATCCAAAGCACATGCAGCTAGAGGAAAAAATATTGGCGCAAGTGGACCTATGGATTCCATTATCGATGTGGAAATGGAAGATTCAAATGTAGAAATGTTGCAGTAGGAAAAGACACCATGGAGTTGGCTTGGTAGGAAGTGTATTAACTTCTTAATGTAGTAAGTCATAATCATTTTGTACAAGTAAATTTCAGATTTGGTATGCATGTATTTCAGTTAAAAATTTTGATGCAAGATTGCATGAAAAAGCAGCTTCAGTTGAAGGAATTTATATGTTGTTGCAAAATTTCACCATGGAGGTGTAAAAGATGAGTATGATACTCATTGATATTGTAGCAATGTTTTTAAGTTCAGCTCTTAGTCACCCACATGTTTTTTGGGATGATGTACTTGTTGGTATTTGAAAAGAAGAGTTGAAGTTGCACATGTACATAGAGGTTGTATGTGTAATTAGCGAACTGTATATAGTTCATTGTACATGATACATACACATGTTTGTAAAGATGTATCTTGTTGTTTATAGACTTGTGTCTATTGTGTGCACACTTGTTATAGATTTTGTGTGTCAATTGTATAACACATTTCAGGTCAACTTGTTGTTGATGTCGTATGTTGCACAAGGTGCCTTTGGTGTCGATTGGTGGAGAGAACGAAGTGTCGGTGAAAAGAAGTGCAAGATTCCATGAGATGGAAAGGCATGCAAGAAAAGAGGGCACAAATTTTAGCAAGGGTCATTGCTAGTTTCAGAATGGCAGATTGGTATGGCGAGAAAACTTGGTCAGGATTTGGCACAAGTACATGGCTCATTCAGCAAAAAATTCACCATGAGGACAGTTGGAAAGTCAGAAAACTTTTTGAAGGATAAAGAGAAGAGGATGTTGTTATTCTGTAATTTACTGTACAGTTCAATTTCAACATTTCAGTGAGCTTTTGGGGTCCAAAAGCTTCTCATTTGGGAGGTGTGATCAAGAGCTCAAGTCCGAGCTATGGAAAAAGCTCAAAATATAAAGTGCTCAAAATCACTTGAAACCTGAATGACCGGATAGGCCTCATTGATGGGATCCTGATGCCGCAAACAACACTCAAATCCGATATCACATGTGAAAGTTATGCAAGTTTGAAGTTTGAAGTAAATTGCAAAAAAATTGAGTTGACTAGGTTTGACTTTCAAATTTTGAAAAATAAAAAAAAAAGAATATTCCTCAAAATATTCCCTAGAATATTCTATCTGAGCCAATCACATTCCGATAAGTGGCTTATGTTTATTCGTTGTTGATTTGACTTCATTGGAAATGGCCTATCAGAGGGCACAATGTGACAGGCCCGGAGGCTGCCATGTGGCCCAGGGGTCATGGTTAAAATTTTATGTGGCATCGGTGGGATTTGAAAAATTAAACTTTCACTGCAAAGGTGAAATACTTCACCAACTCTGCTACTCTGCATTACTTAACTTTATGTGGAAAAGGGTTTTGTATATGGTTTAAACAACGTATGGGTGGATGAAAAAAGGGGCCGGCCCCAAAGGGCTAGCCCTGATCACCACATGGCCAATGGCCCATGACTGTTACCCAAGAGCATAGGCCCTACCCGCCAAACTTATCCACGGGGTTTTAACTTTAACCGCCAACCACTTCTAAAAGGGTCACATGGCATTAAAAACAAAATGCGTGGTTTATTAACATTTGTTAAACCCTGGCATTTAACTTAACCACAAGTTCGTTACTGCCATATGAGCATGTGAACGCGCTCGAATTAAATTTAACCACCTGGCTATTTTGGAGCACGCCACCATTTTTTGCGGGTTTGACTAATTTTTTGTTGTTAACTCTAGTCCTCCCACATTTAGTGGGATTTTTAATTGACATTGGGAGAAGTTTGTTTCTGCCATAAATTCTGCAATATTGGACCAAATTGGACAAAATTTTGGTCAATTTTGGGTATTATGAGGATTATGGAGCCATTGGAATAGGTTTCAGAGCCATTAGAGTTGATCTTCAGCCCCTTTTGCTTCAGCGAAGCAATGAGAGCCATTAGGGCCAAGAGGGAGTTGTTGTTGTTTTGGGCTATGCTTAACCATTTGAGGTGAAACAAAAGTCAATTTTGACTATTTTGAGCATTCCAGAGACATTGGTACAGGTTCCAAAGGTATTAGAGGTGCTCTACAACCATTTTAGCTTCAGGGAAGCTTGGAGAGCCACCAGGGCCATTGGGGAAATGAAGTTATCTGGAGTTGTACCTCACTGTTTGAGGTGATCCAAAAACCATTTTCAGCTATTTTCAACCTTTTAAGCCTAATGGAAGAGGTGTTAGAACTGTTTGAGGACTTATACAGCCTGAAAATCTTTAGAGGAGTTCAAAGATCCATCGGGGCCTTATTGAAGAAGTCACTGTTTATGGTAATTTTTCACTGTTTAGTGAATATGGAAAGAAATTTTTAGCATTTTCATGTCTTCTGATTTTGTATTTACAGTAATATTTGTATATTGAGACACTTTTAAAATTGTATTAGCATTTTGGAGCATTTTAAGACAAGAGGACAAGCCAATTTGGGAGGCTTGATCCAACAGACGTAGCCCAGGAGGAGTGGACTGCTCACCAAACATTTGTGTCATGTTATGCTGAAGTTATCTTGTTGTATATTTCTAGTTTAATATGTTAAACAACATATTAAATTAACTTTCCCTCACACATAAACTCATAAACAGTTACCAAAAACACTTTTTTTAATCAGCAAGACATGGAGAATTTTGCACACATTTAATTTAATGGAAATGGATACCTTGCACACATTTTCAAGTACTTCCATTTTCAGATCAGGTTTGTAAGTTGCGAACTATCTGTGTTTATGGTAAATACATATGTGATTTGTTAATCTGCTACGAATATAATGTTATGTGATTATAGTTGATAGTATGCACGTGGATGTGAGCCTGTTAAATATATATGATAGTTGTAGTCTGGTTATTTGTTGGAACTCCTGCGAACAACCTAGGAACATATAGATCTGATAATTGCAGACTGGATTGACTTACCTGATCTCTCCTAGGGTACAGAAACTTAGTTCCAGCACCCTCCCATACTGCTTCGGGTGAGACTTTAGCTTGCGCAAGCAGGTCACTACCAAAAGGGCTAGTAGTATAGGGGTTTTTCGATAGACCTTAACCTTTGAACCTGGGTTAGGACCCCTCGAGCCAACAAATAGTTCCATTGCCGGGAGCAGGAACGTTTTGAGAGAGATCGGGTAATGCGAAGGCCATATTGGAAACCTAAAAGAAAAGAAATCAATGAATGGTTTGAAAAACAAGTTCAGGAATTCGCTGTAAAATAAAACCGCAGTAAGAAGTTGACCACCGAAGAGTGGAAGAATAAGTACATTTTCACAGAGATCTACGAGATCTTCTTTGTAACAATTGGGATCGAGCTCTAGGAGTGGCTCACAAGGGTAGTCAAATTTCAGAAGTGTTAGAAAGATGAGTGGGTCACCCAGTGGGCCCTAGAGCAGATCTGGCAGCTGGAAGAAACCAACAACACCATTACTTGCATGGTAGATCACTGGGTGGTTAGTGTGATAGGAGTATTTGTGACTGAATTTGCAGTCGATCAATTTGTATCCTACTTGGAACCGAAGCAGAGGTTCCTCAAGGGGTTCTAGGGTAATTTTTTGAATACTTTTCCATTACTAATTAAGATCTTGTTGTGCGAAAAAAGCATTTTGTGTAGCCATACGGAGTGAATGAGCTCCGACCAGAGAGAGGGCACAACGCGCAGTGGTAAGTAATACATAACTAACCAAGAGGGGGATCGATCTATCTACAGTCCAGTAAGAAATTTTGCTATGCATAGCCCTCCGTCGACGCCATTGTCGAACCCCCATAGGGGTAAAAACTCACCTCCACCCCCACCGGAGGATGATATGGCTGCACAAATGAAGCTACCTACCTTCAAGGGCGTTGATAATGAGGAAATGGATCGGTTCTAGTTTGTCGCAGGATCGGTATGGACTGCGCAGAACATAGTAAACGATGCAGTGAAACGGGCAAAATTATCCCTTGCTTTTGAAGGGAGAGCCCTGGACTGGTACATGGGATACATTGACCAAAATGAAAATGAAAATATCGAGTAAATTAAGAATGCGTTAAAATAACAGTTCAAAAAAACTTTGTCCTACTCTCATATAGTAAATGACTTGAAGGATTTCAAGCATGGATTGTCTGAGTCTGTATGGGAAGATGATCAGCGATTAAATAAAGTGATCAGAGAAGGAGGATTCCAGTATGATGATAGGCAGCACACGAAGTGGTTCATTGCTATGTTGCTACCCCACCTGCGTGTGCCTATGGGTCACCAAGCTATTGAAACACAAGAGAAGGCCCTGGAGGTTTCCATGAAGCTGGAAGTTGTGCCAAGAGACAATACCCAGTTGGGAGTACAAAAAATACAAGGCCAGCTAGAAGCAATGCACATGGAGATTCAGAATCTACACAAGGAGTGAGGGATGGAGGCTAGCCCCGAAAGATGGTGGATGCGATGCAGGGTTAATGGCCATACCAAATATAAATGTCCGCTGTTGGCAGACTACATCCAGGCCGAGGGACCTAGCCCACTGCACCCTAGGGAAGCTGCAGGATCGAGTGGGCTGACGCTATGGTATGATGAATTCTGCGTCACTGGGTTGCATGATACCAGCCACTGCCTCTGCCTTGCCGCATATGTCCCTGAATTAAAACATCAATGGTGTAGGTTTTGTAGGTCTATAGGACATGACGAATAGAATTTTTGAACGTATGATCTGATGATCGACTGGGGAAACCTATATAGGGTACAATCGGACCCCTCATCACTTAGATCCCCCACAGGAATAGGAGGGTCCCTAGCTAGGGGCAGGGGAGGAATATGAGGAGGAAGCGCAGGCAGGGGTAGAGGCCAGTTAATCTACTATAATTATGGGGAAATGGGTCACTTTGCGAGGGACTACACGAATCCAACTCGGCAATCTTGCAGATATTGTAGACAATTGGACCATGTGATCGAGGATTGCCCAATTATAATGGCTAAGGTACAAGAAAAGCAACAGACTCCTACACAAAATGTACAAAGAGTGAAGGTGGAACCTCATGAGAAGGATCTGAGAATTAATGTAATAACACACAGTGGTATGGCCACTGATGGATCTGTGGAAAGGGCAGAGACAGAGTCTCTGATCCATAAAGCCGCTGCTGAACCAGAAGGTGTGGGACCCCAAGAGGAGAAGGAGACCTCTGTCATTGAGTCATTATCATAATGACTTTGAGCCATTATCATTGTCACATTCTCCATTATTTTCTTTGTGAGCTCCCTTTGAGTTCTATGTTTGTATGGGTTTTCTACACCAACAAGAGAGAGAAATTATAGATCTGAAGTGCTGAGGACTTTCAAGAACCCATCCCATTGAGGAGAATTGGAAACACCTTTCTTTTTTTCCTCCTAGGTGCCCTTAATATAAAATTCTTTCAAAAATATCATTCTTGTCTTGTCTATTGGATGCGTGGAGAAAAACCTTATTTTTGTTGCTTAATTTCTTTTTATGCATATATCTGGATTTTTGCAGCATTTGTCTTGATCAACTAACTATAGATTTGAAGATATTAGTAACCATATTTGATTTTAGGACTATAAGTTATGCGTAGATAAAGTGATCTTTTTTCGTACACTTTGACAAAAGATTCATACTAACAAGTGGCGACTCCACACGGGTTTTCAATAATGATTGCTATCGTTTTCCATATTCCTGCATATCCAGCTACTTCAAACCCTAGGGTTTCTCTTCAAAAAAAATTTTTCCTATTTTTATGTTATTTTTCACCTATAAAACCCTCAAACATTAAAATTTCTAACTTCTGTGTGTTTCTGGCCCTATTGCGTAGGTAACAGACATCAGCCGCAACTGAGACGACAACTTTTTCTGAAATCTACCGCCGAGACACCCAGAGCTGTTGGTCGCACTTTTTGGCTTAGAACCTGTGACCTGGCCTACAGGACGCACTTTTCAGCCTCAAATCTGTGACCTGGAAAGAAAAGAGGTCAGAGCCAGTGACCTACACTTTTTTCTACAAATTTTCTGAAATTTTTCTGGGTTTGTCTGAAGCTTTTCAAGAAAGGGGGGGGGGACTCACACCAATGCAACTAAGGAAAAAGCTTCCCCAACCAACCTTGCCCCTCCTCAGCCACCAAAGCGTGCTATCTAGTGTTCCTTGTGCGATGTTGTCGATCACGCCACCCACACATGTCCTGAATTGCCGCATCTCAAGCCCTTAGTCAATGAGACATTTCTAGAATCTGATATCCCTGAGGTCTATGTCACTATACCTGATTCAATCTCGAAACTCAAAACCTTGCGCACAAATCACCCTTGTGCTCTTTGTGATTTCCATGGCCATTATACCCACCTCTGTCCCCGCCTTGACGAGTATCGTTCCTCTTCAAACGCATACCGCCAATTCAAGGCCAAGCATGAGAAGATACCTTCTCACTCGTTTGTGAATTCTCCTTCAGTAGGACCAAAAGACTTGTCTCCTCCAATTAAAATTCTACCTCCCGATATTGAGATGATGGAGTCTTCAACCACCATTTGTTACCTCTCATCATCCTTGAGACCCTCGGTGGCAGTCCCATTGGTGCCTCCCCCCGATGATTCGCCTGACCTCCTTCCTGTGATCACCCTGGGCTCAACATCAATAGACTCCCCATCTAACGTTGCACATGTGAGCCTTTATCCCCATAATTATGAGTCTGGTATTTCTACCTCATCAAGTGATCCTCCTCCCTCCACTCTTCCCATCTTCCAGTCTGATGAAGACATTATAGAAGCCATGACTGACCCTAACTTTCCATGGGATGATATGCACCATCGTGCGTACTTCCTTCCACAGCAATCCCATGACCAATATGTTGTGGAAACTAAAGACTTCATTCCCGATAAATTCGATTGGTTTAAAAATCCCATCCCTACACCTGATGCTTTCGAAGAAGGAAACATGGCCAATATCTCTCCTACCATAAAAATTGACATTTTTGTCAAACCAAGAATCGAAGAACATATCAGCTTGGGCGCCCAATGCACCCCAGAAGAAATTGAAGCTTACACCAAGCTATTCAAATAATTCTGTGATATTTTCACCTGGTCCTACTCAGAAATTCCTAGACTTGATCCAGCCATTGTTGAACACCATATCGACACATGGCCCGATGCCAATCCAGTTCGGAAAAAATTGAAACCCATCAATCCTTCCAGACGTGAAGCTATCAAAGCCGAAATCGATAAGCTCAAACAAGCTGCTTTCATTTATCCCATCGAATACACCACTTGGGTCTCAAACCCAGTTCCCGTCCTCAAAAAACAAGGCACCATTCGTGTCTGCACTGACTTTCGTGACTTGAACAAAGCTTGTCCCAACGACAACTTCCCCACACCATTTATTGACCAAATCATTGATGAGTGTGTGGGGCATGAGGTTCCATCCTTTGTGGATGGATTCTCCAGATACAACCAAATTGTTATCCGTTGTGCTGATCAACTTAAAACTGCGTTCATTAGTCCGTGGGGAACTTTCGCATACCGAGTCATGCCATTCGGCCTTAAAAACGCCGGCGCCACTTTTCAATGGGCCATGTCTTATTGTTTCCATGAATTATCTCATATTATCCTTGCCTATTTGGACGACCTCACTGCACGTTCTAAACATTGGGTGCAACACCTCCATGATCTACATACCATCTTTCTCTAATTTCGCAAGTATAATATCCGCCTTAACCCATTGAAATGGATGTTCTGCATTCCCGCCAGCTGTCTTCTAGGATTAATCATGTCTAAAGATGGTACAAATCTTGACCCTTTGAAATTTCAAGCCATTCTTGAACTTCCTATTCCCTGTACCTTACGCCAGCTACAAATTCTCCAAGGTAAAGCTAATTTTCTTTGCCGGTTCATTCCTGACTATGCCACCACCGCACATGGGTTCCTTAGACTTCTACGATGTAACATCCCATTTGTGTGGGATACCTATACTCATGAGTCTTTTGATGCCCTCAAGCATGCTCTCACATCTGCTCCCTTGATCCGTCCTCCTGACTTTGATAGGGACTTCATCGTATACATCTCTGCTTCCACCTATTCGGTCACTGGTGTCCTTATCCAGGAAGATGAAAACGGTATTGAGCATGTGATCTATTATGTCAGTAAGAACCTCGTAGGTCCTCCTGTATCCTACTCACATGAAGAAAAATTAGCACTGGCCATCATGTTCTCGGTCCAAAAACTTCGCCATTAAATCCTCACGCGTTTCACCAAGGTTGTGACTAATTCCAACCCCATGGATTTCCTATTGAGTTGCCGCATCCTCAGTGGGAAGTACGCCGATTGGGTCGTTATCCATCAAGAGTTCGAACTCGAATTTCTCACACCAAAAAGTAAGAAAGGTTTAGCCCTCGTTGAAATCATTTCTAAATTACCTACCGGAACGCAGGATCCTCTGGTTAATGACGCTCTTCCCGATGAGCACTTATTCGCCATTACCATAGACAATCCTTGGTACGGTGATATCCTTACTTACTTGCAAACCCAAAAGTTCGCCCTTCATCTTGACTGTGATGCTCAATGACATATCTGACACCAAGCTCCCTGCTACCTTCTTATCGGTGATGACCTCTATCATCGCGGTGTAGATACTGTCCTTCATTGTTGTCTCACACACACTGAAGTCGAGAAAGTGCTTGTGGTGGCCACCTCTCCGGTCTTGCTACCGCCCAGAAAGTCATGCGCGCAGGGTATTTTTGGCCTTCTCTTTTCAGTGATTGCATTGAAGCAGTCAAACACTGTTCCAATTTCCAACATTTCGCCCCTAAGGCGTGAGCTCCTCTAGCTCCCCTTCATCCTGTCATCACAGCTGGTCCCTTTTGTAAATGGGCCATCTACTTTATGGAGTGTCAACCTCCATCCGTTGGTAACTATAAGTATATCATCGTGGCGGTTGACTATTTCACAAAATGGGCTGAGGCTATGCCAACATTTAACAACATGGCAGCTATCGCAGCCCTCTTTTTCTTTAACCATGTTATCGCTCGATTCGGGGTTCCGAATCAATCAGTCTCTTACCATGGCCGACATTTTGAAGATGAGATATGTCGTGAGCTATCCTCACTATTGGGTTTTGAGCATCAATATTCCTCCTCCTATTATCCCCAAGGTAATGGCCAAGTTGAAGCTGTCAATAAAATCCTTAAAACCATGCTTCAACGGACGGTGAATAAGCACAAAACCAACTGGCATCTCATGTTATTCCCCGCTTTATGGGCCTATAGAACTTCTGTTAAAACTGCCACCGGGTTTACTCCTTTCCACCTCGTTTTCGGAGAGGAGGCAGTCTTACCGATCGAGTGTGAAATCCCCTCCCTTCATCTTGCCGTTGAACTTCTCCCTGATACCCAACCTCTAGAACAACGACTTATCATACTTGAGTGAACTTCCAATGACCGTCGTGTTGCATTACAAACCCTTGAAGCGGCTAAGAAATGCACCGAAGCTCAGTATGACCGAAAATTCCACCCTCGTAGTTTTCACGAAGGTGATCTTGTTCTAGTATATGACCAGGCCCATGATGCCCTTGGTCATGGGAAGTTTGACTCCTTGTGGCTAGGCCCTTACATCATTAGTCAGGACTTGGGTAAGGGGGCATACCTCTTAGAGGACTTTGAAGGCCACCCCCTTCCTAATCCTCGCAATGCACTCTATCTTAAGAAATATTACCCTTAGCATTTCCCTCCCGAAATGCATGTTTTATTTTCTTTAAGATAGCCAACATCTGTTTGTTTTTTCATGATTTGATAATTCACCAGGACACATTTTTTCCACGAAGGGTCTATTCCCCTCTCCGCCAAATCGAATCTCCTCACTTACAACACTTGTACTTGGGGCACCACTTTTCCCCCTTACTTGTCCTTGTTTGTGTTGATTTTCATCATGAGATACTCTCTTGTACTCATATTTTTATGGTCCCCCATTGGACCGTTACTGTGTGGCAACACCATCAAGTCGCCCTTGTTTAGAGCATCCGAGTTGAGTCATCATCGCATTCATGGAGTCTATCCCGAGTCCCTTTGTATCCCGCCATAGTCCTCCATCCTTCATTGCTTGGTCCCTCTCTCGTGTCACACATTATGGCCTTCAGTCCCACTGTCTCCTATCCCTCATGATATTGTGTCAGTTGCTGCTAGGTCATCCATGCCCTTTATGCTTTAACAAGGGAATTCGTCCATTCACTACTTAGTACCCCCCATTTCATCATCATCATTGGTGTCATTTTGTCAATCGCTCTACTATTTTCTCTCGTGCCTTAGTTGAGGATCCCTTATTGCCTCACCTATGCTAGACCTCCATCTGTCGACATCAACTCATTCATTCCAGAAGATAGGTCTAGAGGGTGGTGTACCTTGGTTCCAGCTTCGACTCTTGTTTGGTGCACCGGATCAGGCAACGAGACTCCTTATTTCCCTTTGAATTGATTGTTTCTTAACGCCAGCTCCTTTCAACATGATCGAGATCCGTATACTTGATGTTTCAGTGATGCAGTAGCTAATATCGGTGATTTCCGAGTGTGTGTGAGATGTCCCAAACCTCATGAGGGGGTGGCCCTCTAGGTAGCCCCCCACATGCCCGGATGACCTCTTCATCACAGCCTTCGATGCAGCTCCATATATTTGATGATGTTAGCCTTAGCCGCTTGCAGTGCCTCTTTGATTTGCATGTATCAGTTAGATTTTGCGAGCCCTTCCCCGTTGATAGGGGCATTTGGGTTGTATTTGTATCTCATGTACTGAGATATAATTTTATAAGTCTTGGATGTTATACCAGGCATAACATGTATGTGGGATTCATCACTATATCTTTTATTTGGCTCATGTTTATGCCAGCATGTAATTTACAGTTCGGTCCCTTGTTTACTGGATGCACTATTATTTTGTACTTTGTCTTGGCGGGCATAGGTATACCTCCCCCGCCACCTTTAGCATAGGTACCCTCTCATACAAAAGAGACTTGTTGCACCTGTAAGTCTCGTCTCCTCAGGGTCTAGTTCCCCAGCACATTTCGCTACCTTACATTTCTCTCTCTGGCTTCCCTTTTGATGTCTGGTGATTGAGTTCTTACAATGTATTTCGGTCATACAATATGCTCCTAATACTCGCACGCTGGGGGGAAATCTGTTACACCATTTTTTGGTCATCTAACCTATTGTCATTATATGGACCCAAGTACACCATGTAAGACCAATTTTACCGCAAGTAAAATTGCTTTCACTATGTGAAATAACTTAATAAAACACATTTATTAGGTTGTTTATGGTCTAAACAGGAAACCCTAAGGGAAAATATTAAACAAATCTATATTTGTTTGGTTTTCCTCATGGAATAATTAATTAAAAAATAATTTAATTATTATTCCTGGTCATATTTAACCCAAAACAAAGAAATTAATTAGATAAATCCTTATTTATCTTCTTATTTTCTAGGAATAACTATTTAAATCTTATTTAAATAATATTCTTTGTTAAATATGACTAAATAATTTATAAATAATTAAATAAATAATTATTTATTTAATTATATTTCAACCACTTCCTTAAAATGATAAATAAATCATTTATTTATTTATTATGTACAAATAAAGGGATTTGACCCAAGTCAAATACTTTTTCCCTTCAAAAAATATAATAAAATATTCCATAAAAGGTGGATCTAGATTTGGTTAATATTATTCTAATCATGCACCAAGATCTAGAATGACCCAATATTTTGTTACAAATAGAAGGGTTTTCCCATTCATTTGTCACCTTTTGTTTCCCATTATATCACTCTGGATCTATACTTTTGGTCTGAATTTGAGTCATTATCATTGTCACATTCTCCATTGTTTGCTTTGTGAGCTCCCTTTGAGTTCTATGTTTTTCTGGGTTTTCTACACCAACGAGAGAGAAATTCTAGATCTGAAGTGCTGAGGACTTTCAAGAACCCATCCCATTAAGGAGAATTGGAAACACCTTTCTTTTTTTCCTCCTAGGTGCCCTTAATATAAAATTCTTTCAAAAATATCATTATTTTCTTGTCTATTGGATGCATGGAGAAAAACCTTATTTTTGTTGCTTAATGTCTTTTTATGCATAAACCTGGACTTTTGCAGCATTTGTCTTGATCAACTAATTGCAGATTTGAAGATATTAGCAACCATCTTTGATGTTAGGGCTATAAGTTATGCATAACTAAAGTGGTATTTTTTCATACACTTCGACAAAACATTCATACTAACACTTGGTATCTCGATGCAGAGCTATGACAGCACACCTGCCAGTGGGAAACCCTAAGAGATGAATTTTTGGAGACATTTGGGTTAATAGGAGGATTGGAGGCACTTGAGGGAGCTCTACAGGCTCTCGACACCGTGGCGCCTGGTGAATCTAGTCCCAACGTAGGAAGAGGAGGCCCCACATGGAAAACACATATTCAGGATGATTTCGAACCCCACAAGGCCACCATAAAATATTGCAATGCAGATCTGCGCAAGGTCTCAATTGTAGTAGTAGGGGAGGAATGCATAGTTACGGGACCTCCAAGATAGGAGGAGGCTAGTATGAAACCATTGAAACCACGAAACACGCATACGGTAGTACCACCCAAGAAGGTTATGAGTGAGAACTACTGGGAGGAGGGGAAAATAGGTGAGATGACAGAGCTAAACACAGAGTATCCAGCTAAGTGTTCAGAACATAAGCAGGTCACAGGGAGCTTGGGTGGTACGCATGTCACCCTCAACTGCGCGGCTGTAAGAACAATAGTCTTATCATACATGGATGGTGAGAGAGGAGATCAGTAATACACTCATTGCACCAGTCCCATAGGTAAGTCCCATGAATTTGAAGCTACTGCACGAGATCTTGGGACATCTGGGCTACTATAGAAAATCCAGTCGGAGATACACACTAATCACTAAACTTATGCGCACACTGCTTAAGCATGATATTTCGTTCAATTGGGAGGGCATGCGCCAAAAGAGCTTCAAACAACTCAAAATCAGGATGGTCACTGCGCCTATGTTCGCTTCCCCCGCTCCGATGCTGATCGTTCATCCGGTTACTTCTGGAATCACCCGTGAAGTAGGTAGTACGCAACTTGGCACCAAGGATAGTGACCATGCAATCACATATACTAATCGAATGATCTCATGTGCAGAACACAATTATGACACCATGGCAAGGGGAGGGTTGGACCTGACCTACGAACTACAGGAGTATCAGCGGCTATTCAACACCCTCTATTAGGACGTCACTATAAAATGATTTCAGATCAGTGGGTTTTAGAATGCTTATGGAAGGTGACTGTGTTGGGGGAGGAAGTCTACAGGTGGAAAAATTTTCGGGGTTATGATGTTGAATTCATTGTCGAGCCAGGAAAATTAAGCTTGGAGCGGGATGATATGTCCCGAGTTGAGACGAGCGAGGAAGGATTGCCCGATACGCAGATGTTCACGTTGTGGATCCATGGTTTACCAAGATCTCTCTGTTCCAAACCACAAGCGTCGTACCTACCAAATATTTGATACAATAAAGAAAGGAGTTGGCGCATCGAGCGGTGGAATTCGTCAGCATCACACCTCATGAATTACTACGAAACGATGGCCTGAAGTATGTAAATTATGAAGATACAACAAAGAGTCACTACGCAGGTACAATGACGGCGCAAGAGGTTTGGAAGGCTGGGCTATGGCAACACATAATTTTTTTTGGAAGGAATCTCAGTAGAATAAAGCCAGTGTAGTGGGATCGCGGGAGGATTGCTCGAGGCTCAGGGGTACGCGCAGCACACCCTGGCTGCGAAAAATAGCCGTTGAAACAGTCAAATCGGGTAAAAACAAAAAAATACCATTGGATGGAGTGGACGACCGCCAATTAATGCAACGATTTTGGAAGATGTTTTACTAATTACTTGATGGTAAGTCCTGCATGAAGTCTACCCTATCGTTGCGCAATACTCAAGGCTATAAAATAGGTGATATAGATCAGACACAAGTTCTGTATTGCTCAAATAGCTTGTACTTAGCCTAGTTGTACTGGACGAAGTGGTGCTATAAGAAATTATGTGTCGCTAGCATCTCGTTCATGTCTGAGCAGCCTACCCCCTCTAACAGTAGCAACCGTGAGTTCATATTTCACACTAGAATGATGACCACGAACCCTGCCGAACTCGGATCCAATAACCTCAATAGACCAAGACACTGAGGAAGTGGTGGAGGTCGAATCCGAAGTTGAATAAATCCTCTCCACACCTAGCCCTACTACCCAGAAAGGAAAATAAAAAACTCAGGGCTTAGGCAAGCCTCCGAAGACTACAAAATTGGTTGCAGGAAAGCCCCGTACCTCCCCATGAAACGTTAAATCCTCGAGGAATGCGCAGGAGGAGGCACAAACCGTCGAGCCGATCAACTGGCTTCCCTTGTTACACTGAAATTTCTCACCATGGAATTTTAGTACTACCTTGAAAGTCTACAATATCAAAGTTCCTAAATTCAAGCCTTGAAACTAAGAGAAAATCTCATAAAATCCTTAAAACTTTGGTACCACACTTTCTCCTAGTTTTGCATGCGATCCTGCTCCTTTTGGCTATAAATCATGTGTAGCCAAGTGCACTTTCTATTTATTAAATGTATGGACCCCTGTAAAATGTTATAAAAGGCGCAACTAAAATCTAGAAACTTAGTTTAAGTCATTTTTGGAACCTTCTAGAAACATTCCTGCGGTGGAAAGTCTACTCCTTTCATGTTCATGCATCCCATCCAATAAGGATCTAATCCCTTGATGTAAGGAACTAATCCCTTTGAAGGAGGATTCTATCCCTTCTTGTATGGAGCTGTAACCTCCTCTTTTCCACTATAAAAAGAGGCATAGGGCAGCCTCAAGGGGTTACAATTGATGAGTTGAATTTTTAGTATTGTTGGAGGTGAAGTGTTATTGAAACTTAGACCCTTTAGTTGAGATTTCATGTGGGAAGGACTACATACCTATATGTATCTCGGTTGGAAGAGTGCAAGGCTGATCAGAGTAAAGGAAACGCCTGTTCTGGACACCAGGAAGGCCTGTATGACATCAAGGTGGACACGGTTGTAAGGCTCTTCCTTATTTAAGTTAATACAAATAAATCCATTTTTCTCAATAAGCTGTCAATTGATTGGTTTATTTTATGGATTGCTTAATCGCCATAATAGATATGATTTATGAATATATGCTATGCAGGTGCTATTTGATGTTTGCTTGTTTATGATTACAGATCTTCGAAGATAACTCTTTCGGGTGACTGAAGGACTAATGCTACAAACAAGCGTTGGATCAAAGGTAAGATCGTTAAACCTTTATACCATTTAATTATGAATCGCAATATATCTAGAGAAAGATAGTTTTGTTTGTCCGTTTGTTGCTAGCTGTCTGTAGGACACTTGAGAGGTCTGTCTTGTCTGCAAGAACAACTTATCCATCCAACAAAATGGTGACTCTGCTGGGGAACGATTTGAACTTTTATTTCTTTTACTTTTGATTTATGAATTTATGTTTCCTGATTTTGATTGATTTATACTCACTTGGGTAGCTAATCCCTATAGAATCCCTGAGAAATATTTGAGAAATTTTTTTTTCTCTTGTTTTCCTGTGTCCTCTCTTTTCCTTTAGAGACAGTGCGGGTAGTTCCGCACTTTTCCTGTACCCACAGTGTGGGACCGCACTGGTTTTCACTGAATCCTGAGGACCCTATCAAATTTTTGAAAAATATTAAAATCCTCTTTTCTGGATTAGTTTTTTAGGTTCTCAGTGATTACCCAGACCTGTATCTTTTGTCAGAAAGCATTGGTTAAGAGTTTATTTCAGCATTTTTATTTTTGAATGATTTTTTGAATGATTTGCATGTTATAATGATTTTTTCTTTGTCTTACATCCCGCTCAAAGATTAGAAACCTTGGTATGCCTTTAGATCACTGGTATTCTCTTTTTTTCTTGCTGGGTCTGACATCATAGCAGAAATTGTTTTATGAGATTTAGGTTCCATTTTTCTCATTTGCAAATCGTTAAAAACTTTTGTTAATAAGTTGGAATTTCACTTAAAAAACGAAAATTGGATGTTTTTTCGAGTTCTTTCTGATTCAAGCGAAGAATTTCTTAGTTAGATCACAAGCTAAGTAAGACATCCTTAAAATATTTGAAGTTTTAATTCAGATTTAGTCTTAGAATTTTTAGATCTCAATATTAATGTTTTTTAGCTTTGAGTGGTTTTCTAGAAATTGTAGTGTCTTTTGAAGAAAAACTTAGTTTGCAGTTTCGATCTTGAACAAAAAGGGATTTTTTATTGAGCATATATAATTTTTTATTCTCATTGAAATTAGATTTATTTTCATTTATTCTTGTTTGAAGGAAAGATTTGTTTTTAAAATATTGCATTTCTCAACTCTTCCTTTAGCTAGAATTCATTGAAAGAAAACGGATTGTTTCTCATAATAGATGCATTGTGAGTATGATTTGAGTCGGGTCACTTCATATCATCAGTTTCACTTTCGCACCTATTGTCCTAAGAAACAGACTTGTAAAATCAACGCTTAAATTAAAATTAATCTAGTAACTTGTATATTTCTAGGGCTCTTTTCACCAATATAGCTTAGGCTAGTGTCTTGGAGTAGGGAGTAATTAACTCTCCAAAACAGTTAAAACAAACAAGTAGTTGATCTTGCGGTAGGAAAAAATCCAATAGTCGCTTGTATGCTCTAGGAAGCTCCTATTAAAGAGTCAATCATGAGGTCATGTCTGAACTAGTGAAATAATCAATTCTATCTCATTTGGGAACGATAGAAGATATGTGCGTATTAACAACGGTAAACCTCGGATAGACCATTGTCAAGGAGCCTGGGGTCACTTGTCGGTATACCTTGGATTATGTCAAGGAGCCTTCAAGGGGATTGATCTTTGTTACTCTGCCCTTGAGCATATGTCGGACCGTAGACTATGCCCCCAGGTATATTAGTTCCTGTTGGTAACCATAGTGACCATAATCTTACGGTTTTTTCCTAAGGTGATGGTGGAGGAAAGATCCCACTGTACCTGGATTAGATGTCAACTAGACTCACTTGGACTCTCCGAAGGGTTATCTTCACTCGAGATGGTTTAAGTGGAGAAACTTGAACTAGTCGGTTTCATTAAGCAGGTTGTCAAGGTAACTGTTCCAACTGCCCTTTCTGCATTAAATACTATGACGTTGGATTTCATCACCAACTAGTGTTTTTAGTGTGGGGAGTTACAGTTTGTGTGTGGTTTGATGTCCTAGATTTTTAGGCGTGTGATTAATTTGTTTGTTTCTTTAATGACTCTAGAAGTTTTTCATTGAAATTTTCATTTGATTGCGTGTGATTAATAATTTTTAATTGTGGCTGAATTACCAAGACAATCGCGTAGACTTCAGGGGAAAGCCCCTGAATATACACCAAGCCAACTTGAAGGGCTACGAGGTCTAGTATTGCCTACTGATAGTAGAATTAGATCAACAAAAGCAGTAGAGTCATGTATAGTTGTTCATCCTAATTATGAATTACAAAAAATAGAGCATATTCAGGAACCGATTTCAGTTTCTGAGCTTACTGGTAGTATTTCTCCTTCCAGTGAATTCGCTGAAGAACCTGAAATTTCTGAACCTGACACTGAACCTACTATTTTGGAACCATATTCAGGATTTGTTACTCCAACTTCTAGTGATCCTGGTTCACCTAGGGTAAGACATATCATTACTGAAAATCTTCCTTCTGACCTCATTTCCATTGAAGAACTTGTCGGTCCAGACGAAGAAGTAACTCTTCCCGAAACCCAACAGACTTTGAATATTAGGGAGTGTGAATCTATATTCTACAGTCCTTTTAGAAGTGATGCTTGGTATTTGTCATTGAAATATTTTTTAGAGAACCCAGGTCTTAGTTTTTCACCACCCCAAATTCCTTTTCATCCTACACCAAGGGGTTATTATCCTTCATCAATCATGTCAAGTGAGTCATCTATGTTTTCCCAATCACCGGAAACATTTTTATACGGAGGTCCTTCTGTTCCTTTAGGGTACCAGTCACTCTCTGGTACTTTCTCGGGAGCAAATCCTCGAGCAACTGAACAAGTGTTATCAACTGGTATAAATGGAACTAAAACTGAAACGTCGAACGTAGAGAACATTTTTATGATGTCTGGTAATATTCCAAATCCTCAACCTCAAGGTAGTCAGTTACCGCCTAGGTGGCAACCTCATGGTAGTCAGTTACCGCCTGGGGGGGAAACCTCAAGGTAGTCACTTACCGCCTGGGGTGCAGCCTCAAGGTAATTTTCTACCAGGACAAACTGTAGGACAATATTATTTACTTGGAGAACAACCTCAAGGACAATACATAACTCAAGGTTATGAACCTCAAGGACAGTAAATACCCCAGACTTAGTATATTCCTCAGGGTCCTTATCAACCCCAGATTTAGTACATGCCTCAGGGTTATCAACCTCAAGGTCAGTACCCAAATCAAGGTTTCCAACCACCTTCCAATCAATCATTTTTACAAGGAGCTGGAAGTTTACCACTTAATTATCAACCCTACGTTCAATCAAGATATGGTCCTTCATATGTACAACCTTCTACAGGTCAATACCTCGAAATGAGCATGGTGTGGAATCCACCACAAATTCAACAAACTATGCAACCTAATGTGCAGTTACCTAATCAACCTAGATAGCCTTTGGTTTCTGGTCCAACCTAGAAACCTGTCCAGCTTACTGTTCAAGTCCTTGCACTTGGTTCTGTTCAGCAGCCTGGGCCCAGTACACCTCAAACTCCACCTCAAACTGCTACAACTACTGCAACTTTTGTTCAACCTACAACACTTGTTTCTAGAGTATCTGTAGCTCCGGTTTTTTCTATCCCTGCATCAGTGCAGATTCCTCAAACCTCTATACCATAGTCAGGACCTACAATTTAGACTACGGTCCAGATGCCTACAGGACAAGCTGGTACTAGTAAGATTGTCTCTAGTCAACCTCAGTTTACTTATCAATCGTACCAGGGATAGTATCAAATTGGTCAAGCTACAAAAAATCCAGCGTATTAGTATCATCCCTACCCTGGGTATACTTATCAAATACCTCAATAACCCCATTATGGTCCGGTTAATCCTGGTTACCCAAGAGGTTTCACGATTCCAAATGCACATCCCATTCCAAGATATCCTGGCTATCCTCCTCCTGGCACTGGTTTTATCACTCAAGGTTATCAAGACCCTAGCCATCGGTTACCATTCATAGCAACTTTAGATTTACCAGATCTATCACGCCTTACGAACGATCCCATTTTTTATCTTCCATATTGGCCGCCAATGCCTAACAAGTTTCCTAGTGATATTCTGAAATTTGAAGGTAAGTCAGGAGAAGACCCATCTAATCATGTTATGAATTATCACCTCTCATGCGCATCCAATTCACTAGTCGATGATTCTATTCGATTACGTCTTTTTCAGAGAACTCTCATTGGTCCAACTGCAAAATGGTACATTGAGTTACCACACGGCTATTTTAATAATTTTAATGCGCTATCTACTGCTTTCTTAACCTATTTTCAGTTGCCTGTCAGGTATGACAATGGCACAGAATTACTGAATTCATTAAATTAGTATACGTCTACGTACATATCTGATCACATTCATGAATGGAGACGTAGAAGGCGTTTTGTGAAAGTCTTTATTCCTAATCAAATTTTGGTTGAATGTTTTATTAAATCACTATTGCCCAAAATTACTGAAGATGTGGCTAAAGGAGGTGTTGTTACGGAAGAGAAATTTATTGCTTAGGCTCAGTACCTTGACCTTGTCTATACTCAGTCATGTACTCTGTATGATAAAATCCCCGATTTACCAAGACCTGGTCAGTTAACTGCAACTCCTTCTAGCTCTCATGTCGCTGATGGTGTAATTGGTTCTATTAGTACTGGTAAGAGTAAGAAGAAGTCTTCCAAGACTACTTCTCCTATTATCACTTTACCCGATTCACCCAAAGGAGATTCTTCCCTAGAAAATTCCGCCGATATCCATGTTGTAGAGACATCTACGACCAAATCTAAAACTGGTGGTAAGAAGAAAGGTAAGAATAAAAAGAAAAAATCTTCAAAAGAGAAAAATGATACAACTGAACCAACTGATGAAAAATGCAAACCTTGATATCCTTATCTCATTTGTGACCAGGATCATTTTACAAAAGAGTGCCCGCATAGAGCCGAGGTACCAAAATTTTTTAAGGGTTCGCCTATACTTGCTGTCTTGAAGGATCCTTTTCCCACTCAATATAGTAACATGGTTGGATCTTCCTCCAATCTGGTTGAGGATATTTTCATGGTTGTGACCCGATCGCAAGATTACGGTGATAAAAATACTGGTAAAGAATCATAAACATCCAATTTTTCATCGACTACATATCCCTCAGTTTTTGATCCATTACAAATCGAGAAACAAAATATTGAATTAGTGATTAAACCGCCTGCAAAAGGTGTACTTTGTAAATCAGCTTTTAATCCACATGGAAATTTCCCGCTCAATGATGTCAACTTTGGAAGTATTGCAATCATGCCCAGCCCAAAGAAAATTACTTTTGTCAGCCTTAGGAGCCATAGATATCCAAGACTCAAACCTTACGATCTTCGATCTAGAAAATTTTACACCACGCCTACCTCATCAAATGGCTTTTTAGATCCTAGTAATAGTAAAAAACAAACGTATCTTTTGTACTGTTGTTGATGAAGGGGCTTCTACGTGTATAATTTTGCTAAAATGTTGGAAATCACTTGGTTCTCCGAAAATTAACCAATCTCCAACTATTATCAAAGCTTTTGATGGAAGAGGTTTTCAGCCATATGGTATTTTACAAGATCTACCAATAGAGGTCGAAGGTAAAATGGTTAATCTAGATGTGGAAGTGGTTGATGCCTCTCTGGATTACAACCTTCTCCTGGGTCGTAGTTGGTCTTACGCTATGACTGTTGTTGTATCATCGATATTTCGTCTCATCATGTTTCCTCATAAAGGAAAGATCGTTAAGGTAGATCAGCTCTCATATTATTCATCTGAACCAGCCTCTATTGATGGCATCCAACATATCGGAAAATCGACTATCCCTTATAAGGGTGTCGGAGTAGGTTTGATTAAAGATTCAGCTTTACTGGGAAATTTTTCCCTGCCTCCTCCTAACGTACAAACTCCTATTACTAATATCAATATGATTACATCAAGTACTATTTCCTTTTATGATCCTTGGATAGTTCCTTCAGAGTTAGAATTGGATTCATTCGAGGGCCCAATGCCTTTGAGTCCTTTTGAGATACCATATCAGCAAGTATAGTCATTTTTTGATACTCCTTCAACCGAATCTGATCCAGTGAATGTGATCAATCAGGAGTCATTTCCAATATCGAGTTTAGCTTCGACACCAATTATGGATCCTGCTCAACAATTTTTCCATACTGATGAACATATTTGTGAATTCTTGTTGGTAGATGACTTACCATGGGAAGATCTACACCATAGGTCTTCATTTTTGCCTGATCTCGATCATTTTGAAAATGATTTTTCCTCTATTTTTACCACTGATTACGTCAAAGAACCTCATAATCCTCTCTCACATTCTGATTCTAAATTGAATTTAGAAAATATTTCTACAACGGTTCCTCTTGACATTTCAGTAAAACCTGGAATTGTTGAAAACATTCACATAGGTGCTTCTTGTACGCCTGAAGAAATTCAAGCATATAAAGCCTTGTTTAGGAATTCCGCAACATCTTTGCCTGGTCATATGAATAAATTCCAGGAATTGATCTGTCGATTTTTTTTCATGAAATTAAGACATACCCGAATGCCAAACCCGTCAGACAGAAATTACGTCAGATTCATCCGAGAAAAGATGTCGCTATCAAAGCAGAAGTTGAAAAATTACTTCATGCAGGTTTTATTTATCCGATCTCGTTAACGAACTGGGTATCTAATATTGTTCCGGTAAATAAAAAACAAGGAACAATAAGAGTATGTATTGATTATAGGGATATAAATCAAGCTTGTCCTAAAGACAATTATCCAACCCCTTACATCGATCAAATTATCGACGATTGTGCTGGAAGTGAAATGTTCTTGTTTATGGATGGATTTTCTAGCTACAATAAAATAAAAATACTCCCTGTAGATCAACCTAAAACAACTTTCATTTGTCCATGGGGAAATTTTTCTTATCGCAAATTATCTTTTGGCCTTAAGAACGCTGGTCCCACTTTTCAAAGGGCCATGTCTTATGCATTTCACGACATTAAGCATATTGTGCAACCCTACCTCGATGATTTTCCTGCTCATTCTTCACGTAGAGAAGATCATATTACTCATTTACGATCCATTTTTATATGATGTAGGCACTATAAGATTCCTTTGAATCCCCACAAATGTGTTTTCTGCGTAGAATCCAAACGATTATTGGGATTTATTGTCTCAAAGGCAGGAATTCGTGTAGATCCATCGAAGGTTGAGGCAATCATCAATTTACCTCCTCCTTCTACTCTTCTCCAACTCCAAATTTTGCAAGGGAAAGAAAAATTTTTACATCGATTCATTCCTAACTACGCTGAGTTAACGAAAGGTTTCACTAGGTTGTTGAAACAAAACTTTCCTTTCTTTTGGGATGAGGTCGCTGATAGATATTTTGATGCTTTGAAAAACGGGTTGACCCATGCACCGTTACTGCATCCTCCCAAATACAACTAGGATTAATTTTTGTACCTCGCCGCTTTCGATTCCATGATAGGGATGGTTTTAGTTCAGGAAGATGAATTCCATATTGAACATGTGATTTACTATCTTAGTCGAAATTTGCATCCGACTGAGATCAAATACTCACACGTGGAGAAATTGGCCTTGGCAGTTGTTCAAGCTGTCCAACATTTTCGTCACTACATACTTTTACGAAAAATGACAGTGATCTCTAATTCTAACCCTATGATGTACATCTTGAATAAACAATTGCTAGGGGGAAAATACTCTAAATGGATTTTTATCTTGCAGGAGTTTGATTTGGAATTTGAAAATTCCAAATCCAAGAAATCATTGATATTTGCTGAACTTATGTGTGAATTCCCACATACTGACACAGAAACTATGGCAGAACAACCAATCGTAGATGAATCCTTGTTTCTTATTAGTACCATTGATCCATGGTATGGATATATTATATTATATCTTCAAACCCAATCTTTTCATCCTGAGCTTTCACGGTCGCAATGATGAAAAATTCGTTTCCAATCTTAACAATATCATATTGTTGGCGACACACTATACCGTCATGGTGCGGACTCAGTTTTTCGACGTTGTCTAACTCATGACAAAGCTGAAAAGGTTTTAAATGACTGTCACTCTGGAGCATGTGGTGGTCACATGTCTAGGTACGCCACATCCTAAAATATATTGCGCGCACAGTATTTATGGTCGTCCTTGTTTAAATATTGTATTTACGCGGTCTGAAAGTGTCATAATTGTCAAATATTTGATCGAAAAATACGTGCACCACCTGCTCCTCTTCACCCCATAATTGCTGTCGGTAATTTTGCAAAATGGAACATTGATTTCATTACATGTAAGCCTCACTCGGCCGGGGGGCATGGGTATATTATTCTAGCAGTAGACTATTTTACCAAATGGGTCGAGGCAATGCCTACATTTGTGGTAGGTGGAAAAAATGCAGCTGCTTTCGTATTCAATCATGTGATTTCTCATTTCGGTGTACCCCAAGTGATAATTACTGATCATGGGAGCCATTTTCAAAACATCATGATGACTGAGTTAACGGACTAGCTTGGCCTACACCATGACAGTTCTACACCATATTATCCATAGGCCAATGGTTTAGTTGAAGCGATTAACAAATTTTTGGTCACCATGATCAAATGAATCATTGGAATTCATAAGTCGAATTGGCATACCATGCTCTTTTCAGCACTTTGGGAATATCGAACCTCAGCAAAACCATCAACGGTTTTACCCCCTTTCAACTGGTTTATGGTTTAGAAGCGGTATTACCCATTGAATACGAGATAATGTCACTCCAACTAGCCATAGAGTTACTACCATACACTTCTGAAGAGGAGAAATGTTTTTTATACTTGGCTCAATTAGATGAGAATCGGCGCACCGCTACATTAGCTACCGAGGCTCATGTGAAAAGAATGAAAGCTCAGTATGATAGAAGTGTTACCCCTTGTAATTTTTCAGAAGGAGACCTAGTTTTTATTTATGATCAAGCCAACGATAAAATAGGGGCTGGGAAATTTGAACCCATGTGGCATGGTCCTTATATTGTTAAGCGACAACTTGCAAAAGGGGCCTATGAATTGATTTATTTTGATGGGATCTCTTTGTGTAAACCCAGAAATAGAATTTATCTGAAGAGATATTACGCTTGAATTTGTGTGGAGGTATTCTCTGTATATTAGTTACTTTTTAGCTGGTGTGCTATATATTAGAAACGTGTGGCTAGAATAAATGTGCTCTTACTATTATTCCCGCTTATCTGGATACTTTTGATATCGTAGATGTCGACATCCTTTCAAACATATATTGGTTTTGCTGATGGCGCTTGTTGTAGTACATGGAACATCTCTTCCGTAGCTTGGGCTATTTACTCACCCGCTGATGAGTTAGTATCAATGCATGGGGTAAGTCTCGGTCAAACGACGAAAAATATTGTCGAATATAGTGCAGTTATTGAATTATTATCGGAATCCATTTCATTTGAAATTCAGAGTTTGATCATTACGTTAGATTCTGAAATCGTTATATTACAGTTAAACTGAGTATATGCCATTAGAAATCCAGTATTATTAAGATTATTTTTAAGGTTTCGTCTCTTGGAATGAGAGTTTGATTATATTGAGTATCAACACATTCTAAGAAATTTAAATACATTAGCAAATGAAATTGCTTCTAATGTTATAAATAGACATTTGTGATAACAAAGTAACAAATCAACAATTCCATAACATGATCGAACATGTAAACTAAAAATAATAGTATATCATAGTATAGTGTAGTGTTCAAAAAAAAATAGTACATCGTCTTCGATCATAGGCTCAAAACGCCTTATGATCGGAAGAAAGTGATACAAAAATGAGTCTACAAGTCAATCATCCACTATCCATGGTGATGATCACGATAATACACCACTGCTCGTGCCACCCTAGTCAAAAACCTCCTGAATGGTCTAGGAACACCTATGACATATCTCTTTAGAAGGAGTGGGATATCATCTATAGTGGTCTTAGGAATATCTATAGTGAGCCACTCCAGATGGTGCTCTAAATTAGTAAGGATCTCTGCAGTCTGATCCTGTGGGGGTGGTGGTGCTGTTGCCGCATCCCTTTGCCTTCGGTCAAAGGGGCGGAAAATGGCTGGTCAACTCGGACCCACATCTGCATTTGAAATTTTTGTTATCAGTTTTGGATGATTTAAAAACAAAATAAAAATTAGAAATTAGAACATGTCAAAAGAGATTTTTTACCTGACTTGTCCCACTGAGCTCCTAGAGGAAGGGGCATTTCCCGGTCACCACGAAAATCCATGCCAACATAAGGAAAATCATCTATAACAAAAATTTGGCATTCCAGCCAACGAAAATATGTCGAAGGAAATGTAACAATCTCCCCACCTTCGCTCAACCCAATGAACCATCCTAGGCTCTCAAGGTCGACCAACATTAACAGGAATATTCTATGGGGCTAACATTGGGATCCTCTCTAGAGCAAAGGTGACTACAATGGACCTATATCCAAAGTTTTTTAGCTTCCCATTCTTTGCTCTGGTAAGTTGGCCTTTCACATTTTCCAACACTGCCTCGCACCAGTTGAATATGGTGCCTTGAAAGAAATCTACTTCTATGCGCATCTGAGATCCAGTGGCTACATGAAAAGCTACACTTCCACACAACTTGCCAATGGTAAAAGCGATCAGTTTTAGCTCAGGACGGATGATATTTTTTATGCCAATCCGTTTTCCTTTGGGATTGGCTTCATCATTGCAGAACTCTAATTGTAGGCTGGCAACAGACTGGCTACCTGGCCTAGCCCCAAATAGAGATAATGGTTCACCTCTCCTAGACAAACCAGTCAAAAAATAGATGTCTTCCAGCTCAATCTTGAGCCGGTGACTTCCGATCATGAAACACTGGTCCTGAACATCCCATTTATTTACCAGCCAAGTAAGAAGATCCACTTGAGCTCTCATGCCACTGATAGCCCAAAATTTGTAAAGCCCGCATACTATTAAAGCTTGCAAAGTATGTTGATGATTTATTGCTACTTCATCTTCCTCTTCATGCTCCCGTTCTCGCCAAATAAGCATTGTAGATATCCTACAACAAGTAAAATGAAGGATTAGAATCATTTTGAAGCAAAAAATTTGGGTAATTTAGGAAGAAAATATGTTTTCAATTTTGTTACAGTGCCTCCGCACTTTACGCTTAGGGACAGTGCATAGATATGCATAGGCCCTATGTTCAAAGTGCGGGGCCTCGAAATTTTTCTTTGTAGAAAAATTTTGGGGTCTGCAAGTACCTAATGTCTTAGGTACAGACCCCCGAGGGCGAATTTTTTGGCATATTTTCCTCCAAAAAGTGAAATTCTGACCCTAATTTAAAAAATTGAACAGATGAAAAGCAAGATAAGGAGGTTATGGATTATCTGAAATAGATAGTTTTTGATTCTGACAGTCGGTTTGCCCAGAATTGTCTCCGAAGCATTTTTTGCCCAGAGCTCTAAAAACTTCACTCCAAACTCAAATGGTAAAAATGAACTTGAAAAACTCCTTTTTATAAATTTTTTCGAATAGATGAATTTTAAATTTGTTTATTTTTCACTTTAAAAAGTCAGTTTTTCAAAATATCTTTAATTATTGAAACTGGTATGTTTAATTTTTCGAGTTTTTGTGCAGAATAACAGATTTTTCAGGAAAAATGGTCATTTTTTACGAAGAGTAAAATTTTATCACTTTTTTGGGCTCTTTAAATTTTACGAAAAGAAAAACCATGGAGTCCTCTTTTAAGCCCTTTTAAGACTCTCTAAAAATGAAAATATTGCTGAGTACTTAACTATTTTAACTCGTTAAAGTAAATGAACATTCGTCCCTTCAGTATAAGTTTACCCATTTTTCGGACTGAAATGGACTATTTACAAAAAAGGTATACATTGACTAGTCATGGTCAATAGAGTTCTCTCTTGTATTATTTTATCCTTTTTCAGGCCTGAGGGACTAAATTTATGAAAAAGAACACCCATGGATTTTTCTTAAGTTTTTTCTTCTGACTCCCTAAAAATGAAAAACACCGAGTTTCTCCTATACTGGACTCGTTAAAATTTAACAGTAAAGGACCTTCCGATTACAAACAGCAATGGACCACTCCTTCTTAGGGTTCGATTTTAAACTAAGTTGGACTCATCCGAAGTATGAGCTTATAAACAAGCAAATGTTATCCTCCTCAAGCTTGTCAAAAATAAAGAGGTACTTGCCAGAAATGGTGGGGGAAAAGAGAGAAAAACAGATTCATTTGTTACACTTTGATTTGTAAAAGGCATTACGCCACTCTTGAACACGACACTTTTTGTCGCACTTCCACCTGGGTTGGGAAATCCTTTGCCTATCAGTTAATCAAAACACATTGGAAGCCTTCAGCCGGTTTCTGGGTATTAGCTTACGACAACTATCACCTAACCATCTGCAGTGTCGTTATGTGTTCAAGAGGATAGTCAAACAAACCATTCATATGAAAAAACTTGTCTCCATTCACGTTGACCATCCCTAAGTCATTCCTTGCAAAAATTTCTTCAAAACTTGATCTATGGTTTCGTGTCATGAGCTTGCTTACAACGGATCACTTTCTATCGACAGTAGCTCATCATCTAGGAAGTTGATCTAGAATACATCAGTACCTTGGAATCTACATGCCTTAATGGCAGGTTTCTCACCTTCGACGACAAGTTACATCATTGACTTTCTATCGAATGATTCCGTGAAAGGTTTGACTTCAGATCACTTATTCGCATTTCGTGGATTGTACTGAGTAATTTGAGAGCCATTGTCATTATTGGCGGTTTCTCTCACACTTGTTAACAGTTCACATCATTGAATATTAATCAAGTGGTTTCTACCATGTTCTACTTCAACACATTTAATCGCATGGATAGAATCATACTAGTTTGAGAAGCAAAAATGAAGACCCTGGATCTAGTTTCCACCATCCAAGCTGCAAGGAGTTTTATTATTCATTATGAAATAGACTATTCATTACAGATGGTTGCGTCCATGTTGTGTCTATATTATTGATGTAATATTAAAATCGTTTCTGTATTAGAACAAGTTTAGTTAGTTTTGATCTGAGTATGGGAATGCCTACCTCAGCGATGATATATATGTATATGTGTTGCATTGAATTTTTTTACAGGGTTCCGACTGGGGTGTCCACAGGCTGATCCTTGAAATGATAAAGCACATCACTCTTCGAATATTCTCAGATTTCGCACTTTAGGGGGCAATTTATTACACTGAAATTTGTCACCATGACATTTTAGTACTCCCTTGAAAGTCTACAATATCAAAGTTCCTAAAGTCAAGCCTTGAAACTAAGAGAAAATCTCATAAAAGCCTTAAAACTTTGGTACCGCACTTTCTCCTAGTTTTGTCTGCGGTCCCACACCTTTTGGCTATAAATCATGCGTAGCCAAGCACACTTTCTATTTATTAAAAGTGCGGATCCCTGTAAAAGGTTAGAAAAGGCGCAAGTAAAATCTAGAAGCTCAGTTTAAGTCATTTTTGGAAGCTTCTAGAAACATTCCTGCGGTGAAAAGTCCAATCATTTCATGTTCATGCATCCCATCCAATAAAGATCTAACCCCTTGATGTAAGGAACTAATCCCTTTGAAGGAGGATTCTATCCCTTATTGTATGGAGCTGTAACCTCCTCTTTTCCACTATAAAAAGAGGCATAGGGCAGCCTCAAGGGGTTACAATTGATGAGTTGAATTTTTAGTATTGTTGGAGGCGAAGTGCTGTTGAAACTTAGACCCTTTAGCTGAGATTTCATGTGGGAAGGATTACATACCTGTATGTATCTCAGTTGGAAGAGTGCAAGGCTGATCAGAGTAAAGAAAACACATGTTTTGGACCCCATGATGGCCTTTATGACATCAAGGTGGACACGGTTGTAAGGCTCTTCCTTGTTTAAGTTAATACAAATAAATCTATTTTTCTCAATAAGCTGTCAATTGATTGTTTTATTTTTTGGATTCCTTGATCACCATAATAGATATGATTTATGAATATATGATATGCAGGTGCTATTTGATGTTTTCTTGTTTATGATTGTAGATCTTCGAATGTTAAACACCATGTTGAAGTTTTCTTGTTTATGATTGTAGATCAGTCGAATGTTAAACACCATGTTGATGTTTTCTTGTTTATGATTGTAGATCTAGAGAAAGATAGTTTTGTTTGTCCGTTTGTTGCTAGCTATCCGTAGGACACTTGGGAGGTCTATCTTCTCCGCAAGAATGAATTATCTGTCAACAAACCCCCTTCATGCGACCATGCAGAGCATCAATGCACATGTCAAAGAACCTCGATGGCTTGATCACCTACCTGTAGATGTCGCTAACCCCGGGGGAGGTCCCTATCATAGGTGAACCTTTTGGTCACCTTCATGAAGTTAAGTTCGAAGACCATGATTTGGCCAATTTTGAGGCCTTCCCAAAGCTTGCACCCAAATTGTACCTTGATATATTTCATGGTGACGATGGGGTCAAAGTTGTCCCCCAACGCTGGGTACATGGTTTCGTGGGGTTTGGGCTCCTAAATCTGCTTCAGATGCCCTACTTTGGACACTACAATGTACGGACAAGCTCACACGACAATTGATCACGTTAATTTATGATGGATGTCTATGGATCCAGGATAGGATCCCCATTGACACTGCGCTCGTGCATCAGATCATTGGTCTTCCCATGAGCGGCTCGAACTCCCTGGAGCACGTGGGTAAGAAATATGAGGTGGAGACTACTGAGTTTGTGCGCCAAAAGTATCATGTGGACCGTAATACTTGGGGATTTATCATCAAGGCCATTAGTGACCAAGGTACACAGTTGGGCACCATGATGTTAGCATGTAAAATGATGAGGAAGTGTCAGGTCACCTCTATTTCAGCTTATGTCATCTGGTTACCTGGCCAATGTGCGAAACGGGTATGTTTTAATTGGGCACAATATTTGTGCGATGAGTTTCTAACCAACGTTCATGAGTCCGAGGAGCAGGGTCGCACCTTTTGTTACTCTTGGTTGCTATTTCTTATAGGAGTGGTTGCCTGGGAAGCTCCTATAGAGTCCATCATCCCTGAGATTACCCTGGACATGTGTGAGGGGGTTCACTATGCCCACTTGTGGGATTCCATGGATCCACAATGGCTCGAGGAAAACTAGGTGTTATGGGTCCTCTTTCAGAGTAGCGTATTCGCAGCTATTAATTCCCGACCGTGGTTGTCCTCGGCCATGTACGATAGATACAAGGTCATTGCTGCATTCCAGGTCACTCTACACAATGTTCAAATCAGAGCGCATAAGGAAAAATCCTGGACTTCGCTTCCCTACATGGTGATGGACGAATAAATTGACAGTTTCATTGTGCTTTGGCCCCCTAATTGGAAACTTGGCTTCAAAATTAGTGCAAAGGGCATTGGAAGCACTAGCACATCCCAAGTCAAACCCCCTGTCGTCAAGAATACCCAATAGGACACCAGTGTGACCACTCAAAAGGATTCGTAGCAGCAAAATGATGTCGAGGCAGAAACCCAGAAGGACCCACACACATGTTTCGGTATAGAAGGTTTGGAGACCCACAGACCTGCCTCCCCCCGCAGCACGAAGCACAAACATTGAGCCGGTCAGAATGCCCCACAAAAATCAGCAATCTTAGCGAACAGAGCGCGATGAAACAAGCACACTGACTAACAGAGACTAGGAAAAAATCACTGCTGCAGTCACTCTAGCCACCAAGGACAGGTGTGCTTCCTTAGAAGAACAGCAGCGGGTCACGGTTGACAGAATTCAGGCTGAGCTGCGAGCACTCCAATTAAAAGTAGACACGTTACAGATCAGTGTGACCCCAGTACACCCACCCTCTATCGCTAGTAGCACAGCACTGGCTATAGATGACAACCACCTCTGTTCTCTCCCTGGCACAACTCTGATCCTCAGTCCATCCAACTTGGGTTCCCAAGTCTCGACCAGTGCAAAATTCCAGCTGGACTTAGCTCAGCTACCCCATGAGGTCTTGCAGGGCCTCCACACCGTTGTCTTTCAGGAAATACCCCATCGATACCAACAGGTGCACCAACATATCAGCGTAGCCGAGAAAACCATCATTGCAAAGGAGGCGGAGGTCTGTCTCGCCACCAAAAAGCACACAGAGCTTGAGTACAAAATTCACCAACTTTGTGCGGATGTTCTCGCAGAGATCCTCACCTCAGCTACCCCTCAGGAAAAAGTATAAATATTGGTTGCGACACTCAAGGCTTCCCAGGATGAAGTTCAGGTGGTTAAGACATGCATGTAGCAACAGATCGTAGATCTGTAGGCCAAGTTACAGCCCGAAACACCCTCGGAGGTCTGCGCCCAACGAACTGTGCTGGTCATCGCGACCATGAATTTTATCACGGGGCAGATTGCATAGGGATCCCAGCTACTATAAACTGCCATGCAGCTATGGGCTAAGGTCCAGCGTGATCCAATCTTGTGAGGGATCAACCAGGACCTGCGACAAAAAGAAGAGGATTTTGAGACAATCAAAGTCACCTTGCCCAGTTTGGTGCCTGCCCAGTGCTTACAATGACTGTGCACTAGCCAAGCACTCTAGGCAGATATCGAGGACCTGCAGCAAAAGAAGAAGACCCTAGGTGACTGACTGAATCCATGGGCGGATGAAGCCCTCAACATGTCACAGGATGTCGATGTTGCTATTAAGAAAATGAACCAGAATTTGGAAAGTGTTACTACTGCGACTGAGGGACCACTATCAGAAAAATTGGTCGACATTGCACAGAATGCAGTTGTCCAAATTAAATATGTGCTGCCTCCGTTAGCCGAGGCGCTCAGAGTATTGAAAGTGTAGGTTGAAGCCCCACCGGCACAGTGACTCGGGACGAGTCACAAGATTGTGTTGGGGGACTATTGGAGCAGGGTCTCCCAAAGGCTATGAATTTTGACCATTTTTGTATAATTTTGTATTTTTTAGTCTAATGCAGGGGTTTTGGGGTGGGTCAAAGCGCCTAACACATTGTAAATGGGTGAAGGGTAGACCAAGAGTCCGCAAACGACGGATTGCGGACCATTGGATGCGTAGGCTAAATCGCTATAAATAGTTGAACCTTTTTTGAGTCATAGGTAGGAAATGAATAGATATAGATGTGAAGTATGAATTGTTAGATCTGTGGTAGGGTTGTTTGGGTTAGGACTCGTACTGGCTGTGTGCATGGAGATCCTTTGTCCTGTTGTGTGTGAACCCTGCTGGCTGTGTGCGCAGGTGGTAATTCGGGAATGTAAGAGGATTTTTGGGTAATAATATAGATGTGCGAAAGTATTGTGGATGTTTGATATTATCTATTATGGTTGATGCATACTTGAGTTATATGATCTGTTTATAAGCTACGAACTGTCTATGTTTATGGTAAATACATATGTGATTTGTTAATCTGTTGCGAATATAATGTTCTGTGATTATAGCTAATATTACGCACGTAGATGCGAGCATGTTAAATAGATTTGATAGCTGTAGTTTTTTTATTTTTTGGAACTCCTGCGAATGACCTAGGACCGTATAGATCTGATAATTCCAGACTAGCTTGACTTACCTGCTCTCTCCCAGGGTGCGGAAACCTGGTTCCAGCACCCTCCCATACTGCTTCGGGTGAGACTTTGGCCTGCAAAAGTAGGTCACTGTTGAAATGGCTAGTAGTATATGGGTTTGTTGGCAAACCTTAACCTTTGAACCTGGGTCAGGACCCCTCGAGCCAACAAAGACTATTAGGTGTCACAGTGGATATTGAAGGAGTTCGCACCATTGCTGATTTTGAAGTAATAGAAATTGTTGATGACAATAATCCTTAACCTTATTTTCTTGGAATTTATTGGGAAATGGATAATATGGACATAATCAATATAAATAAGAGACAAATGATATTTTAAGGAAAAAATATGAGGGTGATTTTTCCTTTAGATCCATCAGTAGGAGTAAGATATACAAAGCCAGTAAGAGAAGAATACATTACATCAGATATTAATAATATCTATGAATTTATAGCCAAGGAAGAAAACTATATTAACCCTATTGTAGATGGAAATCTAAGTTGGGATCATGATAGTACCTACACATCAGATTCATAAGAAGAACTAGAGAATTGGAAAAACAGATTGCATGAAATATCCACAAAAAGTTGTGCAAGAATGACAAAAGTAGTTCGTTCTATGACATATGAGGTATGTAATATTCCTTATTATGATGGTTTGGGTAATGTAGAAAATTTTATTAATGATTATGAAGAAATGGTTCGAGAAGATCAGATATTTTTAGCTTTGGATACAACCCTAAGATCTACCCATGCTAAATGGTGGGGCACAAACAAGAAGAATATAGGAGATTGACAGGTATTTTGAAGATTAATGTAGATAAGTTTTGTACAAGTAAAAACATAAATAAAGAAGAAATATGATGGTGAAATTGACCCTAGAGAGCATATCTAGTTGTGCATTACAACATGGAAGGATATTCCATAACAGGAATGGGTACATGGATTTATTCACACCTTGAAGCAATTCCTATGAATTTTTATGTAGAAATAGAGCTGTGACATGGTACTATGAACTAGGTAGACTTGGTTGATGGGCTTATACTAATATTTATCTTTGAGGATGAGTCTCAAGGAATAGATCCAGCCCTGCAGATAGTAAATGAGAATACCTTTGAAGGTGTAGCCACATTGACATGGAAGCAACCTAATTGGGTTGCGTAGTTATAATATGCACGAGAATGCTATAATATTACTACAAAAGAAGAAGAAGACCCCAGAAAAATCAACATAGTAGAATAAGAAGGGAACCGCAAAGTACATGGACCAAGGATAGAGATGCCAAATATCACAAAGACATGGAATAATTAACAAGAAGGTGAACATTAGATCAAAATAAGAGGTAAAGTTTGCAACAATAGGAGAATACTGGGATGAAAATATAGTCAGAAAAGTCACAAAATTACTGCATGAATATCAAGAATTGTTTCCCACTAAATTTTCATATATGAAGGGAATATTAGGAGATTTGGGAGTCATGAAGATTCCCCTGAAACCTTATGCAAAGCCTATCAACCATACACCTTATAGGTTGAACCCAAAGTACAAGGAGAAAGTGAATCTATAATTGGATAATAATATAACAACATGGATTATTGAACTTGTTGAAGAGTCGGAATGGGTAAGTTCTACGATGGTGTAGGAAAAGAAGACAAAAGGAGAGATCAATATATGTGTAGACCTAAGGAATTTGAATGATGCACGATTACACGATCCTTTTCCAACTCCTTTCACAGATTAAGTATTGGATAATGTAGGAGGTCAGGAAGCCTATTAATTTACAGATGGATTTTCAGGATATCATCGGATCAAAATTGTACCTAAAGATCGCCACAAGACGAACTTTTTTACAGAATGGGGCTCATATCAATATACAATGATGCCTTTTGGGTTGAATAATTCCCATACTATATTTTTTTGAGTGGTGGTCGCACCTTTTAAGGAGTACATTCACAAATTTGTGGATGTATACTTTGATGACAAGACAATATTTGGACTATTGAAAAAACATGTTGGGAGCTTAAGGCTTATGCTTGACACTTTTAGACAACATCAGATCTCTTTGAATCTAAAGAAGTGCATATTCTCTGTGCCTTTTCATTAGGGTATTTTTTAGGTCTAAAACGGGCCTCCTAAGAAAAAGGTACAACCAAAATAAACTCTATAAGAACAATAGGATTCAAGATGATGATGTCAATCATGGGGGATGATTCACCATTTTTTGAGTAAAAAGGTAAAAATATTAAAAATTAATAAAATAATAAAACTACTTTTTCAACTCATATTTTCAACTTATCTCCATAAGGTTTTACTCAAATTTTGAGCGAGAGTACCGATTGGATACAAAATTTAATTCCTCATCTAACAGGTACCCATGTTGCATATTTTTTATGGACCCTACTACACGAAAAATGAGAAATACATGAAAATGTAACGTGATTTCAATCATGTTTCTCATATAGCAGGGTCCATCGAAAGTATGTAACATGGGTACTCCTTGGATGAGGAATCAAATTTTTCATCCAACGACTATTGCTGCTAGAAATTTGAGTAAACCCATAGGGAGATAAGTTGAAAATATGAGTTAAAAAAATAGTTTTCTCTTTTTTCCCTCTAAAATTTGTTGATGTAATCTAATTTATTTTATTATTTCCACTATTATTTATCACTTCCTTAGGTGATCTGAAAGGACTGTATTAGTTTGATGTGCTAAGTGTCCTTTCAGTTATAAAACATGTACATATTTTATTAAATAAATAAATAATAATAATAATATATACATTTATTAATTAATTCATTTTAATTTTCTTGTTTGAGTCAAACTTGCTGTTATTTACAACGGCTAGCTGGAGTGGTCCCTTTATCTATTTAAATTGGTTTGTTGATCAGATTTCTCATCTTGTCCTAATGATGAACCACACTAGATGGTTCGAAACACATCAACATTATATTATTTGATGTGATTATCACCGATTTTTTTTATATACAAGATATATGTAATTAGAATGTTGTGCTTATTGGGGGATTCATTCATCTCTTTTTTTTTTTAAACTAAAGCTTTTATGTGTCTTTTCTTCTGAATTTTCCTTGTTAAAATTTTTATGTGCTCTTCAGTTCTGGATCTTGGATAGAAAGCATGAGGTATATTTTTTATTTTTGGAGCTGTAAATAATTAGGATACATTAGAGGATGCATAAATTTGAAACCTTTTTAAACTCATATATTGACTTGTACAAAGATCCTAGTGCCCTTAATTTTTCTCCTATTTAGGAACTCAAATTGCTGCTTAAGTTATCTTTGCAACATATGTATTGTACAAAATATTCATACTAATGTTTTTCAATTAAATCATTGAGGAGCATACTAAGGTCTTCAAGACATGGATTTTATTATATCTGAACAACTATGAATTTCAAAACTATACTTTTGCTTATGATTCAAACTAGGAATCCCTTGGAGTTGTACATATATCTTAACTGAGATATTTTCTCATTGATGCCGATAGATCCTCCTCAATATGATAAGGATATGTAATTCTAGGCATTAATACAGAAGTACTAAATTATCATGACATATATATGAAGAATCTGATTGTCATCCCTAATGTACTCCAGCATTGATATATATAAACTTGGTTAGCCATGCAGTGTCATTATTCTGTTTACTGGTCCTAATTATGTTCATACACAAATCACCATGTAGAAATTCCAACAACAATATAACGATCAATCCCAAGTATTTTTTATAGAGAAAATCTCTACAGACATAATCCTAAGCACATAGAAGGGATGTTGTATTTCAATTATTTTGCTACCATCATCATGTATAACTGTTCAGGTTGCGTTGTGGAAAAATCAAGGCCCAGACCTATGATCAACATATCACATGGATCTTATCATAATTTGTATGCAAATCATACTAAGAGTATACTCCGGGTCAGATTCTTAGTCATTGGATCAATGGATGATTATGGAGATGAATGTAGCAACACATATAAAATTGTTCAAAATATCTTCAATAAGGTTAAGACTTCAATGGATCAAATGTTGGCAATATGATGATGAGTGTTGTCCTTGATGGAAACCCACTTGATGAAGATGATGGAAACCTACTTGATGAACTTGGTAATGATGTAAATTTGATGTATCGTCAATGAGTACAAAAGGAAATGATGAAAGGAATTTCAGTATGTATTGAAACAATGATAAAAAGAGTATATCTCAAGGCATACGTGGATTTGTCTAAACGAAGTAGCGTATGCACGCGGGATATAACGTGCCAAGTCGCGTATGGGAAAAAGTGCTCTAAAAGTGAAAAACCAGGGGTGACTACCATGGTATTGACCCATTGTATTGGGCGCTTGTTTATATTTTTGATCCCGTCCAGAAATACCATTGGTATGGTATGGTATTGTTTTGGCTCATGGTATTGATAAAGGCTAAACCTATATAAGGAGAAGAAGATTATTGTGCAAAGTGTGCATGGGTCTAGGTTTTAATGAATACTTCACTCTGAAGTATATCTGCATGGTTGAACTCTGCTCTTAATTGATAGATCTGATTCTATGATGCATCTATGAACATAATGAAGGTTCATGATCTGTAGATCTTGAAATGGTGAATCTCTTGGATGATCTGAAAAGAAGTGATGAAGACCTGGCGCAAATCTATTGAAGAATTTAAAGAAATCGGGGTAAGTTCATAGATCTGGTCTGTTCTGCAAAGTTTATCTTTTATAGATCTATACGCAGGTTCGCTTCATGAAAAGTGCGTATATACGCGGATCTATTTCAACAAAGGCGTGTATGACCTGTTAGGGTTTTTCTAAAAAGTTGCACGAATGTATACGCGAGTTGTCTTCAATAAAAGAGCGTATATACACGGATCCGTCTAAAGAAAAGCGCGTATGATATCTGAACTGATGGTTGCTCAAGGTTGAATGTGTTTCTACATATTTATTCTGAAGTCTGGGTTATCTCTGATATACTGATTACAGTGGCTTCACTGTTCGGTCTGGAAGCATTGAGGAAAGTATGTTGATAAGTGAAGGGTTGTGTTGGAGCTGTTTGATCCAGTCTGAAAATTGATGAAACGTGGTCTGCAGTGGATCTGAGGGTTGAAGCCTTCAGTCTGAAAGAAGAAGCTTTCTGCCAGTAAAGGCTGGTGTGAATATCAGGGGGTAGTGGCTCCCTTATAGGAGAGTTTGGTAAACGATAGCTGGGGGTTGTTGCTCCCTTCCAGGTTAGGCTGGTAAATGAGAGAAGGTTTTAGTTTTCTACAGGTGGGTGCCTGTGTGCTGGTATGAGTCTGCACCAGTACATGTTGTAAGAAGTTTTCTTAATAATAAAATTTTGAAGGCTGAGACGACGACAACGGTGGTTTTCTCCCGAATTGGGTTTCCACCTAAAAATCCTGGTGTTCATGTGTGTTACCTATGTGTGATGATTATTATGTTCTTTCTGTATCTGTTTATTGCTTTCTGAAATATCTGATGAATGAATAAAGTAATGATCTGAGTTAAGAATTGAATGCATAATTAGATCTCTGAGCATACGCGAATTCAGTAAAGGATATCCGCGTATATACGCTAGTTTCCTTCAGGAAAGTAGTGTATTGGTTTTATGAAAGAAAAATAAAAGCTTCATTGTCTGCCCTGAATACTGATTCACCCCCCCCTCTCAGTATTCTTCTCAACAATTGGTATCAGAGCAGGTCCTTCTGAAAAGGCTTAACCGCTAGAAGGAAGATCAAGCAAGATGAGCAATCTTGAGGGAACAACATCTATCAAGCCTCCACTCTTCAATGGAAGCAATTTAATCTTCAGGAAAATAATGATGAGATCCTATCTTCAGTCTATGGGAGCAGATATATGGGCCATTGTTGAACAAGGATATCAATATCCAGCCTCGGTACCAACAAATGCGACAGAAAAGAAGAATTATGAAACTAATGCAAAGGAGGTCAATGCTCTATTGGGGAGTCTAACTGAATCAGAATTTTTCAAGGTCATGCAGCTGAATACAACAAAGGCAATATGGGACAAAATAATTCTAAGTTATGAAGGTGATGCAAAGGTAAAAAGTGCAAAAATGCAAACTCTCAAAATAGAATATGAAAAGTTAAAAATGCATAGTGATGAGAGTATTGCTAATTTCTTTTTACGTCTTGATGACATTGTAAATCGTATGAGAAATCTGGGAGAAACAATAGCTAAATCTACTTTGGTTGAGAAAATCTTAAGATCACTAACGGCAAAATTTGAGTCAAAAGTTTCTGCACTTGAAGAAAAACAGGATCTCCAAAACCTTACTGTGGTGCAACTTCATGGGATACTAACTGCTTATGAAATGAGAAGGGGAGGATCATCGGATGTCAAAGAAGCCGTCTTTAGAGCTTCTACAAAAGGGAAAGATGTACAAGAAGCAGAAGGATCAGGATATGTCTCAGAAGAAGAGGAAGTAAATTTTGTAAAGAAACTTCAACTTGGCACAGGACGATTCAGAGGTAAACTTCCTTTCAAATGTTTTAATTGTGGAAGATTTGGTCATTATGCTGCTAAATGTCCTCATAAAGAAACTTTTGCAAAAGGAAAGGAAGTAGAAAGAAGAAATAAGAACCGGTCTAGCACTAGAAAAAGTTACTATACTCATGAAGACAGTGATGGGTTATCTGATAGTGAGGAAGAAGGTGAAAAAAATCTTAGACTTCTTATGGCATTTGAAAATGATTCTAAAGAAGATAAGGATACTTTTATGGATGCCCTAGAGGACAATGATTTTCTTAATGAAAACAATCAACTCAAAATATTCTTAGAGGAAAGTAAAATAATTATAGAGACTCTAAAAAATCAGATTGAAGAAGAGAAGAAGCACAATGAAAAATTAGAATGTGAAGTGGTAAGTCTAAGAAAAGAACTTGAGAAATTAAAGACTCTGAATCTTAGATTTGCTAAAGAATCTGAAACCTTAGATGAGATTATCAAGGTACAACGTTATCCTCTTATAAAGACAGGTCTTGGATATACCGGAGAATCTTCTCAGGCTTCAGCACCAAATTATCTAAAAGCAGCTACAACTGGTCTACAACATTCTGCCACTCAGAAAGGGGATAAAGATTCTTCACAGGTAAAGCATGAGCAGTTCAAGTCAAGAAAATTCAGCATGAATACTTTTCAAAAGAACACCAATCAGCAGGTAAATTCAAATAGAAGATTTCATGATCGCAGAAATTTCTACTTCAATGGACAATGTTTCTCATGTCACAATTTTGGTCATAAAGTTGTTCAATCTGTTGCATATAAAACTATCATGACAAGAGAAGCAAGAAAGAAAAGGATTGATATTGGAACAAAGAAGAATACCTATAACAACTTTTCTCCTCTTCAAAATTAATTTGAATGTACTTATTGCAATAACTTTGGCCATGAAGAATCTGAATGCAGGAGAAAAGTCCAGCCAAAAGAACATGTTCCTTCCAACACCAAAGTATGGAAAAAGAAGGATGTATAGTTTGAGAATTGTGGTATAGCTTTACTTGCAGAAGGAGAAGAAAATCAATGGTACATTGATAGTGGATGCTCAAAACATATGACAGGTGACAAAGACAAACTCCATGCTTATAATGCCCTAGAAAAGGAAAAGAATGTTACTTTTGGAAATGATACACCCACTGTCATTAAAGGAAAAGGCTCTGTTTTTTTTAAAGAAAAGGTGAAAGCTAACAATGTCATGTATGTGGATGGATTGAGACATAACCTGTTAAGCGTAAGTCAAATGTGTGATCAAGGAACTGAGGTTGTCTTTAGTTCAAAAGAATGTGTGGTACGTGATCTTGATACAGGTAAAAAAATTATAAAAGGAAAAAGGACTCCAAACAACCTGTATGTATTGAAGAACTGCAAAGATAAATGTTACTTGAGAAAATCATCAGAAAATTGGCTGTGGCATAGACGGCTGGGGCATCTGAGCTTCTCTCAAATCAACAAATCAAGCAGACTTAAAGCTGTTCGTGGTCTTCCCAATATTACTCTTCCTAAAAATATCATATGTAAATCTTGCCAATTCGGTAAGCAGACCAGAGTGCAATTTAATTCCAAGGAAGGATCATCAAATGGGCCCCTTGAACTTATTCATACAGATATATGTGGACCTATGAGGAAAAAGTCACCACGTGGTGAAGAATATTATATCTTATTTATTGATGACTTCTCTAGAATGTGTTGGATTGGGTTGCTTAAACACAAGGATGAAGCATTTGAGAAATTCCAGATATTCAAAGCTTTGGTTGAAAATGAATTAGATCTAAAAATCAAATGTCTTAGATCTGATCGAGGAGGTGAATATACATCAAATGAATTTCTTGAATTTTTTGAACAACATGGCATAAAAAGACAGTTTTTGGTAGCAGGCACTCCTCAACAGAATGGTGTTGCAGAAAGAATGAATAGAACAGTTCAACAAATGGCTAGAGCCATGCTTGATGATTCTGGAACACCTGACACATTTTGGGGGGAAGCAGATCACGCAGCGGTAAATATTCTCAACAAGGCACATGTTCGTGTAAATAGTGACAAAACGCCATATGAACTCTGGTATGGTAATCCCCCCTCTATGAAGCATTTTAAAGTTTTTGGGAGCAAATGCTTTATAAAAAATAATGATGAAAATCCTGGCAATTTTGAACCAAGAGCAGATGAAGGTATACTCCTTAGCTATTCTTCTCAAAGTAAAGCATACAAATGTTACAATAGAAGACTTTGAAAGATTTTTGAATGTATTGATGTTGTTATTGATGAGTCTCCTGCAGCTTCAAAAGAAGAAAAACAAGCAACAGATGAAGGTGATGATGACGTATATCCTTCTACATCAAATAGAAATAATACAGACAGTGAACCCAATGAAGAATCTAGAGATGATTTATCTGGAAAAGCTCCATCTAGATATGTTCAAAAGAACCATCCAGAATCTCAAATTTTGGGTGACAAAGGATCTGGTGTACAAACAAGAAGGACTCTTGTGGGATATTCTAGCTATCTGTCATTTCTGTCCACTATTGAGCCACACAATGTCAATCAAGATAGCAAAGATGAATGTTGGATACAAGCCATGAACGAAGAACTTGATCAAATTGAAAAGAATCACACTTGGGAATTAGTTCCAAGGCCTCATAACAAAAATGTCATTGGAACTAAATGGATATTCAAAAACAAGTTAAATGAAAATGGGGATGTTATAAGGAACAAAGCTAGACTTGTTTGCAAAGGGTACACTCAACAAGAAGGTATAGACTTTGAAGAAACTTTTGCTCCTGTAGCTAGACTTGAAGCCATAAGAATGTTTCTTGCTTTTTCAAGTTCTCAACAAATCAAATTCTATCAAATGGATGTTAAATTTGCATTTCTCAATGGTGATCTAGAAGAAGAAGCTTATATAGAACAACCAGAAGGATTCATTTTGGGAAATGACCAAAATCTAGTTTGTAAACTGAAAAAGGCTCTATATGGTCTCAAACAAGCTCCAAGGGCATGGTACTATCGTCTTGACAAATATCTTCATCAACAAGGATTCTCAAAGGGGTCTGCTGATAGCAACTTATATACAAAATTTGAAAATGATAAATTGTTGATTGTGGTTGTATATGTTGATGATATCATTTTTGGAAGTAATGAAGAATCTATGAGTCAGAAATTTTCTTCTGTTATGCAGCAAGAATTTGAAATGTCTTTACTAGGGGAACTAACATTCTTTCTTGGCTTACAAGTGCATCAAACTTCAGAAGGTATATTATTATCACAAGCGAAATATCTTAAGCAAATTCTGAAGAAGTATGGGATGGAAGAATGCAAACCTGTAAGTACACCAATGATAACTGGATGTAATCTCAGTTCTCATGACAATTCTCCCACGGTGAATCAACCAAAATACAGATCTATGATTGGAAGTCTTCTTTATCTCACAGGGACCAGACCAGACATTATGCATGCAGTTGGGATTGTTGGACGATTCCAAGCTAATCCAAAAGAGTCTCACCTTCAGGCTGTCAAAAGAATATTCAAATATCTACAAGGAACTCAAGACTTTGGAATCTGGTATCCAAAGAATGCTGATCTTACTCTTCATGCTTACACTGATGCAAATTGGGTTGGAAACGTTGATGATCGGAAGAGCACTAGTGGTGGTGCATTCTATATGGGGCCTCTATTAGTATCTTGGTTCAGCGAGAAGCAAAGTTCTATTGCACTATCTACAGCAGAAGCAGAATATGTGGCTGCCGCATCCTGTTGCACTCAACTTCTTTGGATGATGCAAACCCTACAAGATTTTCAAATCAAATGCTCACTTCCTATTTCCATTTTGTGTGATAATACAAGTGCCATCGGTATCTCAAAGAATCCTGTTATGCATTCGAAGACCAAGCATATTCCCATCAAGTATCACTTCTTTCGTGAACAAGTGCTTGAAAAAAAGGTGAAATTGGAGTATGTTCCCTCCAAAGAACAAATTGTTGATATCTTTACCAAACCTCTGCCCAGGGAAGCATTCGAGTATCTAAGACAGAAGTTGGGAGTAGTCTCTGCCAGCCAGAAGAACAAATCTGCTTAATTTCAGAAGATTAAATTGGATACGCGAGTTTAATGAAACACAGTCGCGTATATACGCGAGTATATATACAGATAACCACGTATGTATAGTTGCTGACATTTTTGGTTGGGGGTCAGCATTTTTCAGTACTGTTTGATCTCTGACAGAGCATTTACTGTGAAGAAGACAGGTACAGGTGGTACTGCTTCAGGGGGAGATGAAGGAATGTGAAGTTTTTCATATTTCACTTTCCATACGCGGGTTCAGTGAACTAAAGCCGCGTATACACGCGCGTTTCAGCAGACATAGTCGCGTATTCAGTAATGATAAGGAAATTTGTATGACAGCTGAAAATCAGGAGCATCGGTTCAGGGGGAGCATCTGTTTGACTATTAATGATTGTATTATTGGCACTGTATCTGCCTACGTCTCAGTTCTAAATGATGATGATATGATACATGGTTTCTAATGATGAAGAGCCCTGATTGCCTTTTTGACAAAGAGTAGCAGTTGGATGAGATGGAAAACTTATGCTTCAGAAAATATAGATAGATCATGCAAAGATTGTTGCTGATGGCCTGCTGTTGAAGATGTTCAGATTGCACAACCTAAGGAGGCGCCTTGGCCATATGAAAAGACTGTTTGGATGCACATTTTCAGGGGGAGCACTAGCCTTATTGAGTATAATGCATTGTTGGCATTATGATGGTTCTGAAATATGATCTCTATCTGGAGGTCTTTCTGGTATTGGTCATAAAAAGTCATATTTGCAAGGTCATGATGAGACCTATGATGTAAAATTGTAATATTCAGTCATGTAAGGACTTGTTCATTTTTGTAAACCCACTTGGTTGGGTAGTTGTGTTGAAATATGTAAACCAACTTGGTTGGGTATTTGAGTCTCATTTGTAAATCCACTTGGTTGGATATTTGATGTAAGTATGAGTCTTTGGTGATAGGAAGGTCATAGAGTCATGTACTTCATTGAAAAATATGTTTGAAGATTCAGCATGAACTCAGGGGGAGCATGATCTCTTCAGTGTACAACAGATCTACCAAACACTTGCCCTTTTCCCTTGATGTCAAAGGGGGAGAGTGACATGGTGTTTGAATAAAAGGAAAGAATGGAGAAATGACATGGTGTCATTGTATTCTTAATATATGTATCTGTTGTGTTAATCAAACATCATCGTGGTTGCCATCAAGTCCAAAGGGGGAGATTGTTGGCAATATGATGATGAGTGTTGTCCTTGATGGCAACCCACTTGATGAAGATGATGGAAACCTACTTGATGAACTTGGTAATGATGTAAATCTGATGTATCGTCAATGAGTACAGAAGGAAATGATGAAATCAATTTCAGTATGTATTGAAACAATGATAAAAAGAGTATATCTCAAGGCATACGCAGATTTGTCTAGACGAAGTAGCGTATGCACGCGGGATATAACGTGCCAAGTCGCGTATGGGAAAAAGCACTCTAAAAGTGAAAAACCAGGGGTGACTACCATGGTATTGACCCATTGTATTGGGCGCTTGTTTATCTTTTTGATCCCGTCCAGAAATACCATTGGTATGGTATGGTTTTGGCTCATGGTATTGATAAAGGCTAAACCTATATAAGGAGAAGAAGATTATTGTGCAAAGGGTGCATGTGTCTGGGTTTTAATGAATACTTCACTCTGAAGTATATCTGCATGGTTGAACTCTGCTCTTAATTGATAGATCTGATTCTATGATGCATCTATGAACATAATGAAGGTTCATGATCTCTAGATCTTGAAATGGTGAATCTCTTGGATGATCTGAAAAGAAGTGATGAATACCTGGCGCAAATCTGTTGAAGAAGTTGAAGAAATCGGGGTAAGTTCATAGATCTGGTTTTTTCTGCAAAGTTTATCTTTTATAGATCTATACGCAGGTTCGCTTCATGAAAAGTGCGTATATACACGGATCTATTTCAACAAAGGCGCGTATGACCTGTTAGGGTTTTTCTGAAAAGTTGCATGAATGTATACGCGAGTTGTCTTCAATAAAAGAGCGTATATACGCAGATCCGTCTAAAGAAAAGCGTGTATGATATCTGAACTGATGGTTGCTCAAGGTTGAATTTGTTTCTACATATTTATTCTGAAGTCTGGGTTATCTCTGATATACTGATTACAGTGGCTTCACTGTTCGGTTTGGAAGCATTGAGGAAAGTATGTTGATAAGTGAAGGGTTGTGTTGGAGCTGTTTGATCCAGTCTGAAAATTGATGAAACGTGGTCTGCAGTGGATCTGAGGGTTGAAGCCTTCAGTCTGAAAGAAGAAGCTTTCTGCCAGTAGAGGCTGGTGTGAATATCATGGGGTAGTGGCTCCCTTCCAGGAGAGTTTGGTAAACGAGAGATGGGGGTTGTTGCTCCCTTCTAGGTTAGGCTGGTAAACGAGAGAAGGTTGTAGCTTTCTATAGGTGGGTGCCTACGTGCTGGTATGAGTCTGCACTAGTACATGTTGTAAGAAGTTTTCTTAATAATAAAATTTTGAAGGCTGAGATGACGGCAGCGGTGGTTTTCTCCCGAATTGGGTTTCCACCTAAAAATCCTGGTGTTCATGTGTGTTACCTATGAATGATGATTATTCTATTCTTTCTGTATCTGTTTACTGCTTTCTGAAATATCTGATGAATGAATAAAGTAATGATCTGAGTTAAGAATTGAATGCATAATTAGATCTCTGAGCATACGTAAATTCAGTAAAGGATATCTGCGTATATATGCTAGTTTCCTTCAGGAAAGTAGCGTATTGGTTTTATGAAAGAAAAAGAAAAGTTTCATTGTCTGCCCTGAATACTGATTCACCCCCCCTCTCAGTATTCTTCTCAACATCAAATATATATATCCTCCATAGGCTTCTCAAGTTATTCTAGATTTATAATGAATATAGATGCTTACACAGTGCTTGTCACCGAGTTCAAAATGTTATAAAGGTCAGATTGTAGGAAAATGTTGTAATTGATGTATGTATATGACAAGGGCTATCACTGTCACTTTTACACCTTGAATTTTCACACAGTTATTTTCTAGATATCAGACTTCCATACTTCAAGCTTCAAGGCTAATACTTCTTAAGAAGGTAATAAGTTGTTGACTTCGATAGTTGCTTTAGCTTAGTCTAGAACTAAGATCAGGCTTCCCTTTAAAAGGAGATGCACAAGATTGCATAGGAAGAGAAGGTCTTTGTTGTAATGAAGGAACTACGGTTCTAATCAACTTTAATTTCCTCTTATTTCTTGAACCTTTCAATATTCTTGTACCACTTTAGTCACACAAAAATTGCAGAGAATTTTTTGGAGTGGTTCCCTAAGAGGGCCACAATAATGAAGGTCTTAAAAACAAGATCTGAATTTGACCTTTCATTGACATGAGATGTCTTGAAGCTAGGAAAATTTTACCAAAATATTTCACTATTCTAGGATGAAAATCACAGAAGATGGTGAATCTTGGAGCTTGGCCTAGCAGATATCAATAACCTTATAACATTCAAATGGAGCTTCAAAAAATTGTACTTGTTAGATATAAGGCTTGTGATTTCAATTCCATACATACCTCAAATGTTTTGTTGAATAATAATTGCAACAATACTTCTCAAGGCAGTCAATCTTTCACAATACTGATAGTAAATTCTGGGTTGACTTCTTTATATGCAAACCATTAAATTTATTTGAATTATACTATCAAGGAAGAATCTAATAAAGGAACACGCCATCTTTTTCTACCCCTTATACTACAATATTTGAGGATGGCTCCATTATCTCTTTAGAACGACACATTTCCTGTCCAATTTCTTTAGGTACTGTAAACAAATATGTATAGCCTTATATATGCACGAGTCTCTCAAGATTCATTACCATATTCTTCAACCAAATTACACCCAAAGCATCACTTCCTTTTTCACAATGCTCTAGGTCATATATTTTATGTTACATTGGCACTTTAGAGTCAATGTGAGGATCTTGAAAGGAAATATCTCCTTCTAAATCTATACTACTAAATGTACCTCTGAAAATATCTTGAAGCTAATTGAAAGTATACCTCATAAATTCTGAGGTATATTTTCATTTTTGGAACTATAAACCATTAGGATACATTAGAGGATGTATAAATTTAAAACGTTTTAAACTCCTATAATTTCTTGTACAAAAATCCTAGTGCTCTTAATTTTTCTCCTATTTAGGAACTCGAATTGGTGCTTAAGTTAGCTTTGCAACATATGTATTCTAAAAAATATTCATACTGGTGTTTTTCAATTAAATCACCGAGGAACATACTAAGGTCTTCAAGACATGGGTTTTATTATATTTGGAACGACTTCAAATTTCAAGCCTATAGTTTTTCCTATGATTCAAACTAGGAATCCATTGGAGTATCTTAAAATGTCTCTGTCCATATCTCTTAACTGAGATATTTTATCGTTGATGCCAATAGATACTCCTCAAGATGATAAGGATCTTTCCTTCCATACATTAATACCAACGTACTAAATTATGATGACATAGATACCAAGACTCTAATTGTCATCCCCAATATACTCCAACATTGATATATATAAACTTGGTTAGTCATGAAATGTTATTATTATGTTTACTGTTCCGAAAGATGTTCATACACAGATCACCATGCAAAAATTCCAACAATAATATAATGATCAATCCCAATTATTTCTTATGGAGAAAATATCTATAGACATTATCCTAAGCACATAGAAGGGATGTTGTACTTCAATTATTTTTCTGCCATCATCATGTAAAACTGTTCAGGCTGCGTTGTGGAAAAATCAAGGCCCTTACATATGATCAACATATCACATGGATCATATCATAATTAGTATGAAAATAATACTAAGAGTATAATACAAGTCATATTCTTGGTCACTGGATCGATGGATGACGATGGAGATGAATGTAGCAACACATATAAAATTGTTTAAAATATCTTCAATAAAGTTAAGACTTTACTGGATCAAATATATATATACTCCACATGCTTCTCAAGTTATCCAAATTTCTAATTAATAGATATGCTTACACAATTATTATCACCGAATTCAGAATTTTATATAGGTCGGCTTGTAGGAAAATGTTGTAATTGATGTATGTATATGACAAGGGATATCACTGTCACTTTTACACCTTGAATTTGCACACAGTGATCTGCTAGATATCAGACTTCCATACTTCAAGCTTCAAGGCTAATACTTATTAAAAAGGTAATAAATTGTTGACTTCGGTAGCTACTTTAGGATTAGTATAGAACTGAGATCAGGCTTCCCTTTAAATGGATATGCACAAGACTGCATAGGAAGATAAGGTCTCTAATGTAATGAAGGAACTGAGGTTCTGATCAACTTCAATGTCCTCTTATTGCCTGAACCTTTCGATATTCTTGTACCACTCTAGTCACAGAAAAATTACAAAGAATTATTTGGAGTGGTTCCCTAAGAGGTCCACAAGAATGAAGGTCTTAAAAACAATATCTAATTCTGACCTCTCATTGACATGAGGTGTCTTGAAGTTATGACAATTTTACCAAAAGATTTCGCTATTTTGGGATGAAGATCATAGAAGATGGTGAATCTTGGAGCTCAACCTAGCAGAGATCAATTACCTTATAACGTTCAAATAGAGCTTCACAAGACCAGCCTTCTTAGATATAAGGCTTGTGATTTCAATGCCCTCCATACATAAAATTTTTTGTTGAAGAATAATTGTAGCAATACTTCCTAAGCCAGTCAATCTTCCAAAATACTGATAGTAAATTTTGGGTTGAATTCTTTGGATGCAAATCATTAAATTTATTTGAATTATACTATCAGGAGAGCCTCTAACAAAGGAACATGAAATATTTTTCTACACCTTCTACTACAATATTTGAGATGGCTCCATTATCTCTTTAGAGTGACACATTCACTGTCCAATTTCTTCGGGTACCATAAACAAAGATGTATAGCCTGTTGCACTAAAAACTGTCACCTTGACATTCTGCTAACTGTGTGAGCTCATTTTCACTCATACTTACCTCCTCTACAAGTCTTACAACCTCTACTCCTCATGTCAAGCCCTAAAAATAGGAGAAAACCCCTAAAAAACTCCAAAACCCTGGGTACGCAGGTAATGTGAAGCTTACATGTGTTCCTGGTTGGGGTACGCAGGTAATGTGAAGATTACCTGCGTCCCAGAATGCAGTTACTTTGTGTAATTCCTGCGTACCCCTGTAAAAGTCAAAAGGGCGAGAAAGTAAAGTGAAAAATATGATTTTTGGTCAATTCTAGAAGCTTCTGGATGAGATTTTTTGGGGGTGAGTACGCTCTTGTAAGGTTCATGCATCCCACACCTTAAGGAGCTAACCCCTTGATGTGAGGATCCTATCCCTTTGAAGGAGGATTCTATCCCTTAATAGGTGGAACCCTAACCTCCTCATATGCACTATAAAAAGATGCATTGGGTAGCCTCAAGGGGAGTTGAAGCTTTAGTGTGTGATTGAGGTGAAGTGCTGTTGAGATTTAGACTCCTTTCTGCTAAGATTTTGTGAGGAAATATCACATACCTCTATGTGCTCTTGGAGGAAGAGTGAAAGGCTTATCAAAGTAGAGGAAACTCCTGCTTCATACCCTAGGAAGTCTTGTTCAACATCAAGGCTAAGGTTGTAAGGTTCTTCTATTATTTCAAAGTTAATACAATCAAGTTTGTTTTTCTCAATAAATTGTCGTTCGATTGTTTATTTCAATAAGCTGTCGTTTGATCGTTTATTTCATAGATTCCTTGATCACTATGATAGGTATGTTTTATAATTATTTGTTATATAGGTGCTATTTAATATTTTCTTGTTTTTGATTGCAGGTCTTTGAAGACGACACTTTCAAGTGACGGAAGAACGATTGTTGCTGTTGGGTGTGGAGCTTGATTATCTTGTTTACTTTGTATCACAGCATTGGACCCCTGTACCTTAAAAGGGGCGGCAACACCGCCAGTAATTAATCGCTGCTGTGGGGGGTCCAGGGGGGGCCAGCAGTGCTTTTCGGAGCCCCCCCCCTGGCGGGGGCCTTCGAGGGCAGCGACCCTGAAGCTAAAAACATATGTAAAATTGCCTTGTAAAAGTATAGTAATTTCTAGTCAATCTGGGCCGTTCATTAGGCAAATGATCTGACGGTAGAAGTTATGTTTAGATTAGGGTTTTTTTCCCTAGAAGGCAACCCCTCGTTTTTATGAGGGCATTGTATTGCGGTTGTGCATTGTGTATGTGTATTCTTGGAGTGAGAAACAGAGAGGGAGACTGTGAGAGAGAACAGAGGATATTACAGCGGATCTGCTGTAGGTTTTGTCTCTTCATTTTTGCTGGATAATAGAAAGGAAGGACTGGCTGTTCGGGGTGGACATAGCCCAAACTGGGTGAACCACGTATATATGTGTCTCTCTAGTTTTATGCGTTTTTTATGTTTTTATTTTCCACATATTTTATGTGTTGCATTGCTCTGTAATATTTAATTTTCTAACAACTGGTATCAGAGCCGAAGGTATATTTGGCTGATAAACTCGCAAGAAAGAAGGGTTCTTGGTTCGAGTGGGAGAAATGGTAGAAGATGGTAAGTTTAGGGTCGAGAAATTTAATGGCCAAAGCTTCCCATTGTGGAAGATGCAGATGGAAGATTATCTGTATCAGAAAGATTTGTACCTACCATTGAGCGGAAAAACAAAGAAGCTGGCAGCCATGAGAGACGCAGAATGGAACATTCTCGATAGAAAGGCACTCGGAACAGTACGGTTGTGTCTTGCGGTGTCAGTCGCCTTCAATATTTCGAAGGAAAAAACAACATAGGGTTTGATGCAGACGTTGGCGAAACTATATGAAAAACCCTCGGCCTCAAACAAGGTATTTCTTATGAAATGACTATTTAATATGAAGATGTCGGAAGGTGGATCTGTTGCAGACCATTTAAATGATTTCAATACAGTTACCAGTCAGTTAAGTTCTGTAGGGGTAAACTTTGATGATGAAGTTAGAGCTCTGTTATTATTGTGTTCATTGCTAGAGAGTTGAAATGGTTTAGTAATGGCCATTAGTAACTCTGTCTCTGGATCTAGTAGTTTAAAGTTTGATGATGTTGTTGGTTCTATCCTTAGCAAGGAAATGCGACGGAAAAGCTCCGGTGAGACATTAGGTAATGCTTTGAGTGCAGAGTCTAGGGGAAGAAGAATGGAAAGAGGAAAGAGCTCGGGATATCATAGTAAATCAAGGAAAGGAAAATCCAAGTCTAGATCGGGGATAGTGTGCTGGAATTGTGGAAAGAAAGGACACCTAAAGAAATATTGTAGATCTCGGAAGGAAAAAGAAGGAGACACACAGCAAGAAAACAATCATGAAGCAAATGTGACAGGTGATGTGTTACAAGATGCTTTGATTCTTTCTTTTGAAAATGTTACTGATTCTTTGGTTGTAGATTCAGGGGCTTCATTCCATGCCACTATGTTCAAGGAGATTTTGTACAAGTTCGTTTCGGTGATGATAAACCCTGTAAAATTGTTGGAATGGGTAAATTTCTTGTAAAAAAATAGAATGGAAACCAATGGCTACTAAAGGAGGTAAGGCATGTTCCAGATCTGAAGAAAAATCTGATTTCAACAGGGCAGTTAGGCAGTGAAGGTTGTGTGACAACTTTCACAGATAAAACTTGGAAGGTCACCAAAGGAGCCCTAGTAATAGCAAAAGGCGAAAATTTTGGTACATTGTATTTATGAAATGGTATTTCTAACTCTGTTAATGCTTTAACTTCCAAAGGAGCAGATGCAACATTATGGCATCATAGGCTCGAACACATGAGTGAGAAGGGGATGAAGATTCTTCACTCAAGAAATTTGTTGCCAGGTTTGAAGAATGTTGATTTGGATTTCTGTGAAAATTGCATTTATGGAAAACAAAAGAGAGTCATATTTCTCAGAGTTGGGAAAGAAAAGAAGAGAAAAAAATTGGAGCTTGTGCATACAGATGTATGGGAACCTGCTCAGGTATCATCTCTCGGTGGCTCTCATTATTATGTTACTTTTATTGATGATGCAACTAGAAAAACATGGATTTATTGTATTCAGAATAAATCTGATGTATTTGATACTTTAAAGAAATGGAAAGCTTTGGTTGAGATTGAGACAGGAAAGAAGTTGAAGTGTCTCAGATCAGACAATGGAGGTGAATATTGCAGCAAAGAGTTTGATAGGTACTTTTCAGAGCATGGAATTCGTAGAGAGAAGACAGTTCCAAGAACACCACAAGAAAATGGTGTGTCAAAAAGGATGAACAGAAAAATCATGGAGCGTGCAAGGTGCATGAGATTGCATGCGGGATTGCCTTTACAATTTTGGGCAGATGTTGTAGATATTGTTGTTTATCTAATAAACAGAGGGCCTTCAAGTTCCTTGGATGGTGGTATTCCAGAGGAAGCATGGACAGGTAAAAAGGTAAACTACTCTTTTTTAAAGCCTTTTGGTTGTGAGGCCTTTGTCCATATTAATAAATAAAACAGAACAAAGCTTGAGGAAAAATAAAAGAAATGCACCTTTATTGGAAATGGTGCTAACGATTTTGGTTATTGCTTTTATGATTATGCAAATCACAAAATCATTAGGAGCAGAGACGTAATATTCAATGAAAATTTCTTGTATAAGAATCAGCTGTAGGAAAAGAAACAGGAAAAATAAAGCAAGGAATACACGGTTCTTGATGAGATAACTGAAAAAGTAAAGGTGCCTGAAAATAATAATAATCAACAACCATAGCAGCAACAACCACCACAACAGCAACATGCACCTCAAACACCTGAAAGTGGTGTTAGAAGATCTACCAGGATAAGTAGACCCCCTGAACGATACTCTCCTTCATTATATTATTTATTGTTAACTGATTCTGGTGAACCTGAATGTTATGAAGAAGCAATGCAGGTTGAAAGCAGGAAGAAGTGGGAGCTATCCATGGAAGAAGAGATGGACTCCTTAATGCATCACCAGACTTGGGACTTAGTCAGGTTGCCTGCAGGTAAAACTGCATTGCAGAATAAATGGGTTTACAGGCTGAAGGAAGAAGATGGAGGAAAACAGAGGTACAAAGCTAGACTTGTGGTGAAGGGGTTTGCACAAAAGAAAGGTATTGATTTTGATGAAATATTTTCTCCTGTTGTTAAAATGAATTCAATCAGAACTATTTTATGTCTTGTAGCAGCGGAAGATTTACATCTTGAACAGTTAGATGTAAAGAAAACATTTCTCCATGGAGATTTGGAGGAAGAGATATACATGCAACAACCAGAAGGATATGAGGTAAAAGGGAAAGAAAAATTGGTGTGCAGGTTAAAGAAGAGCTTGTATGGCTTAAAGCAGGCTCCAAGGCAGTGGTATCTAAAATTTGACAAGTTTATGTCTGAACAAGGTTATACTAGATGTCACTCTGATCATTGTGTTTATCTAAAAAGGCAAAATGATGGCAGCTATATTATATTTTTATTGTATGTAGATGACATTCTTGTTGCAGGATCTAACATGCAGGAAATAAATGTGCTCAAAATAAAATTGGCAAATTCATTTGCAATGAAGGATTTGGGAGCTGCAAAACAAATCCTTGGTATGAGGATAACTAGAGACGGGAAAAATCGTAAATTAACACTGTCTCAGAATGAGTACATAGAAAAGGTGTTGAAAAGATTTAATATGCACAATGCAAAACCAGTTAGTACACCTTTTGCTAGCCATTTCAAACTTAGTAAGGAGATGTGCCCAAAGACCCAAGAAGACATGGATTATATGTCTAAAGTTCCATATGCATCTGTAGTTGGAAGCTTAATGTATGCAATGGTATGCACAAGGCCTGATATTGCACATGCAGTGGGAGTTGTAAGCAGGTACATGAATAATCCAGGAAAAGAACATTGGATGGCAGTAAAATGGATTCTCAGATATTTGAGAGGTACCACAATTCAAGCATTATGCTTTGGTGGTTCAAACATTTCTCTACAGGGATATGTTGATGCAGATATGGTAGGTGATAGAGATAACAGGAGGAGCACTACAGGATATGTATTTACTGTAGGTGGAACAGCTGTCAGTTGGGTTTCAAAAATCCAAAGTGTTGTTGCACTTTCAACAACAGAAGCAGAGTATGTTGCTGCTACAGAGGCTAGTAGAGAAATGATTTGGCTACAACGGTTTATGGATGAATTGGGTAAGAAGCATGATATGGGCACGTTATACAGTGATAGCCAAAGTGCTATTCATCTTGCAAAGAACTCAGCATTTCATTCGAGGACTAAACACATACATCTCAAGTACCATTTCATACGGTTAGTATTGGAAGATGGAGAGTTGAAGCTGGAAAAGATACACACTAGCCAGAATCCTGCAGATATGCTAACAAAAGTTGTAACCAGGGAGAAACTGAGAACATGCTCAGTTTCAATTGGTCTTCAAGGATGACGATGAAGATGAGAAACAACCAGGTCCAAAGAGGAGTCATTTTCCAGCAAATGAAGTAGCGGTGGAGTTGCTACAATCAGTCTCCAAGTGGGAGATTGTTGGGTGTGGAGCCTGATTATCTTGTTTACTTCGTATCACAGCATTGGACCCCTGTACCTTAAAAGGGGCGGCAACGCCGCCCGTAATTAATAGCTGCCGTGGGGGTTCCAGGGGGGGTAGCAGCGCTTTTTGGAGCCCCCCCATGGTGGGGGCTTTCGGGGGTAGCGCCCCCGAAGCTAAAAACAGATGTAAAATTGCCTTGTAAAAGTATAGTAATTTCTAGTCAATCTGGGCCATTCATTAGGCAAATGATTTCACGGTAGAAGTTATGTTTAGATTAGGGTTTTTTGCCCTAGAAGGCAACCCATCACTTTTATGAGGGCATTGTATTGCGGTTGTGCATTGTGTATGTGTATTCTTAGAGCGAGAAACATAGAGGGAGACTGTGAAAGAGAACAGAGGATATTATAGTGGATCTGCTGTAGGTTTTGTCTCTTCATTTTTGTTGGTTAATAGAAAGGAAGGACTGGTTGTTTGGGGTGGACGTAGCCCAAACTGGGTGAACCACGTATATCTGTGTCTCTCTAGTTTTATGTGTTTTGTATGTTTTTATTTTCCGCATATTTTATGTGTTGCATTGCTCTGTAATATTTAATTTTCTAATAGTTGTGACGGAAGAACTATTGTTGCGACGGAAGAACTATTGTTGCGACGGAAGAAATATTATTGCGACGGAAGAACTATTGTTGCGATGGAAGAAGTACTGATGCGACGGAAGAAATACGGTTGCAGATAAGTGTTTGGATCTAAGGTAGGATCGACACCTTTATAGAATTTACTTGAAAAATGAATATATTTAGAGAAAGATAAACTTAGTTGTTCGTTTGTTGCTAGATTGTCTTCTAACACTAGGGAGATCGATCTTGTCTACAAAATCGATTTATCTGGCCAACAAATTGGCGACTCCACTAGGGAAAGAACTTGCTTTGATTTTCCTTTGTTTTGATTTGAGAAAATGTTTTTTTTCTGATTTTTGTTTGATTTGTACGGGCTTGGGTAACTTAGATTTACTTTGCTTTGAAAATTTTTGAAGTCTTTTTTGTTTTTCTTGAACTTTTCTGGGGACCATACATTGTTGCAGACCCTGTTAAAAGTCTTGAAAAACTTAGATTTCTCCTTTCAGTTTAGTTTAGATTTGATTTAGGATTCCTAGTGTCTGCCCAAATCTGTATATTTTCTGTCGAAAATCTCTTGTGAATGAGTTTCATAGCACTTTTATTTTGGATGATTTTCTAGAAGTTTTTCATTTTTAGAGTGGTTTTCACTTTGTCTCTATAGTGACCAAAAGATTAAAAGCTTAAAAGTGCCTTAGATCACCTTGTTATCTTTTATCTTCTTGATGAGTCTAACTTGGTTGTGAAATTCATTGTTTTTGAGAAATAGATCTAGTTTTCTCTTTGCAAATCTTTGAACAAACTTTGGTATAAGTTCTGAATTTAATTTTTACAAAAGAAAACATATCTGGATGTTTTTTGATTTATTTGTTATTCTGGGCAAATGAATCCTTAGTTTACTAAACAACTAATCAAAACATTCTAAAATAAAAATAAAAATTAAAGCTTTTATTCAATTAGATTTTCAAAGTTTGTAGATCTCAAAATTAGTTTTTCGTAGTTTTGAGTGCTTTCTAGAACTTGTAAATTTTTTTTGAAAGAAAAGTTGCTTTTTGTAGTTTCGAGTTTTGAAAGAGAAAGGGATTTATTGTGAGAATTGATTATTTGTCTCGTTTTGAGTTCTTATTGAAAAAAAATATATATATCTTTTCATTTATTCTTCATGTTCAAAGAAATAATTGTCTCTTAAAGAAATTGCATTCTCGAACTCTTTCTTTAGCTTGAATTTCATTGAAAGAAAAACGAGTTGTTTATCATTTTAGGTGCATTTTTTAGTGTGTTTGGAAGTCGAGTATTCACACCATCAAAGTTTCATTTCCATACCTATTGAATTGAAGAACAACCCATAAAAACAACGCTTAATTAAAATTGATCTAGTAATCTTTTCTATTTCTAGGGCTCTTATCACCAATATAGCTTAGGCTAGTGTCTTGGAGTAGGGAGTAATTAACTCTCCAAGATAGTAAAAACAAACAAGTAGATAAATATTGCGGTAGGAAATAAATCCAATTGTAATTGGTACAATCTGGGAAGCTTCTCTTAAAGGAGTTAATCACGAGATCATGTCCGAACCTTTGAGACAATAAATTTTGTTTCATTGGGAAACATAGAAGATCTGCGTGCATTACAAATGGCAAACCTCGAATTAACCATTTTCGAGGAGCCTGGGGTCACTTGTTGGTAACCTCAGATTGACCATGTTGAGGAGCCTTCAAGGGGATTGAGCTTTGTTACTCTGCCCTTGCGTGTGGAATCGGATTGTAGACTGTTCCCCCAGTTGTATTTATTACTGTTGGTAACCTTAGTGTCCATAAACTTAAGATTATTTCCTAAGGTGACGGTGAAGGAAAGATCTCACTGTACCTAGAGCAGACGTCGACTAGACTCACTTGGACTCTCTGGGGGGTTTTCTTCACGTGAGATGGTTTTGTGAAGAAACTTGTGCCAGTCTGTTTCATTAAGTAGTTTGTTGAGGTAACTGTTCCAACTGCTCTTTCTGTATTAAACTTTCGCTAAGTTGGATTTCATCACAAACTAGTGTTTTTAGTATGGCAAGTTACTGTTTGTGCTTGGTTTGAACTCTTAGATTTTTTAGGCATGTGATTCAGTTGTTTGTTCCTTTAGAGACTTTAGGTGTTTTTATTGAAATTTTCTTTGTTTGCGTGTGATTGATTAATATTTAATCGTGGCAGAATTACCGAGACAGTCCCAGAGACTTCAGGGGAAGCCCCATGAGTATACACCAAGTCAACTTGAAGGGTTGCGTGCTCTAGTATCATCAAGTAGCAGTAGAATTAGATCAATAGAAGTCGGAAGTTCATCTATAGTTGTTCATCCTCATCATCAAATACCCAAAATAGAGCATATTCAAGAGCCGATTTCAGTTTCTAAAGTTATTTGTAGTATTTCTCCTTCTAGTGAACTAGCTGAAGAACTTGAAATTTCCAAACCTGACACTGAAACTTCTATTTTGGAAACATCCTTAGGATTTATTACTCCAACTTCTAGTGATCCTGGTTCACCTAGGGTAATAAATATTGTTACTGAATGGAACCTTCTATTTTGGAAACATCCTCAAGATTTATTACTCCAACTTCTAGTGATCCTGGTTCACCTAGGGTAAGAAATATTGTTACTAAAGATCTTCCATCTGGCCTCATTTCTATTGAATAACTTGCCAGTCTAGACGAAGAAGTAACTCTTCCTGAATCCCCACAGTTTTTGAATCTTAGGGAGCGTGAATCCATTTTCTACAGCCCTATTAGGAGTGACACTTGGTATTTATCTTTGACAAACTTTCTAGAAAAGTCAGGTCTTTCTTTTTCACCACCTTGAATTCCTTTTCATCCTACGCCCAGAGGTTACTATCCTTCATCTATCATGTCAAGAGAGTCATCTATGTTTTCCCAAACATCGGAAACATTTTTATACTATGGTCCTTCTGTTCCTTCGGGGTACCAGGCTCTCTCTGGTACTTTCTCAGGTGCAACTCCTTGACCGACTAAACAAGTATTATCATCTGGTCTTAATGGAATTAAAAATGAAACGTCGAACGCAGAGAAAATCTTTATGATGTCTGGTAATATTCCAAATCCTCAACCTCAGGGTGGTCAGTTACCGCCTAGGGGGCAACCTCAAGGCAGTCAGTTACCACCTGGGGGGCAACCTCAAGGCAGTCAATTACCGCCTGGGGGGGAATTTCAGGGTAATTTTTTCCCAGGAAAAACTATAGCACAATATTATTTTGGAGAACAACCTCAAGGAGAGTACATACCCCAAGGTCAACGCTACACTCAGTATATTCCTCAAGGTCTTTATCAACCCTAGATTCAGTACACGCCTCAAGTCTATCAACCTCAAGGTCAGTACCCAACTCAAGGTTTTCAACTGCCTTCTGGTCAATCATTTGTACAAGGAGTTGGAAATTTACCACTTAATTATCAACCCTACGTTCAACAAGGCTGTTACACAACAATTTTTCACCGTCCCTGCAATCCCCCGTCCTGCACATTGGAGGGCTTATTCCGTGACCTGTGAGCAGTGAGATGACCTAAAAACACTTGTATGGCATCCCCCTAGACATGGAATTTCATTCCCCTGAAGACAAATCCTTGTGATAAACCCTAAAAATAGCCTTTTTATCCTTGGTGTGACTCGTCAGTGTTATACCCACACCAATGGGGGAAATCCTCCAAGAGGGCGTGCTAACTGGCGCTCTGTCCCAGAGTCGCACCCGCGCCAGGCTTAATAAGGAGTGTTTTAAAAAAATAAATGGTGGAAGATTGACTCCAAATAATTCCTAAACTGGTCTCTAATTTGAGTTGGGAGGTTTGGCTCCGAATCTCCATGTAGAGGAAGTAGTTTTCCACCTCTCATGGAAGCTTCCTTGAGGATAGGGCCAATCCCATGACTGTAGGGATCCCAACTCCCCTTCCACCATCTATATAAGCTTGCCATTTCCCTTTGTAAGCTAGTCTCCAAGAGCCTTCATAGCCTAAAGAATGCTACAAGAGCCTTGATAGTCCTCATAGAGCGAATTCAGTAGGAAGGAGATTAATGATCGAAGAGAGAGGCTTGTCCCCATTCCTGACGAGCTTTACCGAGACGTATTCCGCTGATGACCTACCGAAGGAAGATTCAGCGTCAGAGCCAGGTTGTATTTTACTTTGAATGAATTAGTGATAAGCGACTATTGGTTATGGTTCCACTCGTATTGTTCATTATGATCATGAGTTGTGTCTTCTCTGACTGATACATAATTGCATATATCGGGTTTTACGCTTGTGTTTTTCATGTTTCTTGTGTGTGCAGGTGTTCGATCGCGGCAAGCAAGAGGATTGTGATCTCTTGGAGCAAGGAAACGGGAGCGCCATCTTCTCTACAAACAACAACGTTGGACTTGAGGTAGGCCTTCATCACAATTTGGTCTATTGCAATTAGGAACTTGCACCTTAGCGTGATACGATTGTTGCTAGACCCGATTTGGGCTAGTAGGGATCGCCTCTTTCCGCAGAGGGGATTTACCTCTACAACAAATTGGCGACTCCATTGGGGAGTTAGCTTGTTTTTTTCTTTATAAACTATAGATGGAGCCTGAAGTTAGCCAGATAGCCTTCGAAAACGCTCTTGCTCTGCATTAGCGAAAGTAGATGAATGCTGCTTCAGTCAATCTCCGGTCTAGTTTATGAACTGAACACTTGGAGTATTGTCTTGTCTTTCGGTCGATTCTTGAATTTGCTTGCTTGATCAGCTCTTTTGGCTGGCTCTTCCTGTGTGTTTGGATTTTGGTTTAAGCTTCAACATCACTGGTATGTTCCTTGGATTGCTCTTTTTTATTTTTCCATAGTAAACTCGACTCGTGCACTTATTAGCCTGACAGTCATGCCCATTGGCACATGTTGTCAGTGTATTACCCGTGCCAATCCTGTTCTGGCGCTAGATTCAGCCTGACAGTCGCGCCAATGTTGTAAGGTGCTAGGGTTTGCCCTGTTGTGAGCCTTATGAGCTTGATCTGTGATTTTGGTTTCATTTTTTCGACTGCCTAAGCGTTCTGGAGCCTTGTTTGACTGACTGCGACCTTCATCCTTTGGTTTTTTTCCCTTTTCTATCGATTTTGCATTCTAGCCCTAGGGCATCTAGGTGCTATTGTGCGTCGATCCTCCCTTGAGAGTTTGTGGTTTCTATCTGTTCAGTCAACTTTGTGATTACTTCTTTATTTTCGTTTAGTGGTTATATATCGTTTTATTGCGTTATTTGAGTGATTGGTTTCTTCTTCATTCGAATTCCGCCTTGTCTTGTTTTGGGCCTAGAATACATGGTTCATTTGAGTCTTTGAGTGTCTTTTGATTTGAGGGACTTTTTGTCAGTTTGAGGTTTGATTGTGTGCTTGCATTGAGTGAAATTTGATTGTTTTTACTCCTTTTCTATCACTTCTCAAATTGCTTGTTTCATTAGTTTTCATTTTGTTTAGTGCACTTTGCTCTTAAACATTGAAAACACAAAAAAAAAAATCTCTTTTGCTTTGATTAGTTAATGAAAATCAAATATTTTCTGTGTTATTAGTAATTTGTAACTTTGAAAGAAAAGTTTTTAGTTTCCATTAGCTACATTAGAGACATTACTGGTTGTTGTCTGATCATTTTGTTATTGTGTGAAAATCTCTTAACTCTCTCGTAATTAGCTTTCATTGAATGAAATGATATACTGTGACATGTAGTGTGCAATTAGGAGATTTTGAGACATAACACTCGCTAGGGCCTGAAAACTGAAACATAATTGAAGATAAACATTAAAATTTATTCAATTTACAGTAAGGCAACATTGAAACATTAACGAAATATTTAGAGGTCTAGGCTAGAGACGTGTTCCGGCGTCTTTAAACCTAGTAGCTATCGTTCGCCTCTTGGCTTTAGACAGCACTAGTATGGACTTGTGCTCCCCGTACCATCGCGTATATAAAGGGATACCCCACTAGGTTTCTATCCTTTATCCATAGGAATCCGAGTCTGCCGCCCTATACCCGTGATACACTGGACACAGCATTCGGGGAGATTGCCTGCATGTACATTAAGTCCTTGGTTGATTTCTCTTTCATTTTGAAACCAATGTGTATATTGCAGTTCAAATTTATTTGGTACATCCTTTTCCTAGAATTCCTGAGCAGTCATTTTGATCTTATCTAACTCCTTAAATTTGAAAATATTACCAAGTGCTTGTCCTTTCATGCTTGCTTCAAAATTGAAAGAGATAGAGTCATCTTTCATCCCTTTCTCGACTCTTAAAACATGAAACGGTGAAGTTTCTAAGTTTCAATGTCGTAAAATAAATCATCCACGATCACACGCCCTGTTAGATCTTGCTTGTTGGCCGTTTGATTGTGTGCCTTGATTCTTTTTCAGCCCGTGTGTTGTGTTTGATCTTTTCCTTTTGTCATTATTGTCACAGTGGCAGAACCCTCAGTTTCATCTACTGGTAGTCCATATACAGACGATTCATCAAAGGTCTCACAATCCTCTGCTGAACATCAACAGCCCATTGTTTCTGAGTTTCCTGACGGGGGACCGGTTCTATTTGAGCTTCCCTTTGGAGGACCAGTTGAGTTCAATTGGCCCTTATTCGACCCTTGGTCTGGATTTGGAGTAGGGGAACATTTCCGTCCTCTTACACCGGGATCGCCTTTTCTAGCTGTTGTTATTCCTCCTAGTCCTTGCCATCTATTACGAGATCTAGTGACAGGTTCAGATATGGGTGCATCCAGCCATTCTCCTAGTGAGGAAATCCCCACGTCTGGTGAAGATTACCAGTTTTTCCCAGAAGACAACCTCGAGTTATCTTTCATGTCTTCGCTTGGTCCTTCACTACCAGAAGGGTATAGATCTTTAGGTCAGATTATCACCACCGTTGCCTCTATGGGGATATCAAATCCTTCTACGAGGCTGATTATTCCTTCATTGGGGATGTCTCCTAGGACATGCATCACGTAATCCCCTCAGGTCACTTCTGTACTCGTCAGGCCCACTGTCTATGTGGCTACATCTTCACCTGCTATTACCACTTAGTCCGTAAGGACCACATCCCTTCCCGAAGACGTCTATATAGCATCTGCTATGCCGGAGAACATCTCTCCTAAGGAGTATTGTTTTTCCTTACAATAATCGAACCTCGAGGTCGGACAATCCTCTCAAGATCCAAACTGCCCGTATTTTTCGCATTATGCACAAGATGGTACACCCGTTTATGTCTTTCCATATTAGTACGATGAGTACAGGAATCCTTTACGTTTACCCGCTCCAGAGGCTCACCTTCATGCTCAGGGTTTTCCATCTAACTAGGCTGGGCAGTCTTATAACCCACAAGGACAACCTTCGGGCCAGCCTGGCTATCCTTATGACCTGCAAGGATAGCCCTTACAGGGCTACCCTTCGGGCCAGCAAGGGTCATTATACGGTCCGCAAGGACAGTATTACAACCCTTCAGGTCAACCTATGCAGCCTCTCCCTGAAGTCCAACCTAGGCAACCTCGAGGACTCACAGGTCAACCGGGGTACCAGCCAAGGCCGGTATATGGTCCTGGGGGGCAAGTCCAACCTTCCCAACCCATGCAACCTCAATATCATATTGGTCCAAATGTTTCACATCAACCAGGATCATCCTATGGTCAAACCAGTTACCAGGCACAACCTGGCTCCATTCCACCACCAGGATAACCGGCCCATCCGACACAACCTGGTGTCCCACATCAGCTAGGTCAACCTATGCAACCGGCGCAACCTGTTCACCCGGGTCAGCCTGTTCAACCAGGGCAGCCCATTCATCCAGGTCAGCCAGTCCAACCAGGTCAGCCTGCACATCTTGTTAACCCTACCCAACAGTCTATTTCTTCAATACCGCAACCGAATCAACCGGTGCACCCTAATTATCAGGCTCAGCAGGGTCCTGTTAGGTAAACATGACTCGGGGTAGAGTCAATGTTGACTAGGGTAGATAGTAGTGGTTTTGGGGCACATGGTTTTGTGCACCCATGGTTTTGGCCCATGGTATTACATGTAATGGAGCCTATAAGAGGCTGGGAATACTTCATTGTAAGGTAAGCCTGGAGGTGAGTGGTGAAGGCTCACTTGGCTAGATTGGCCAGAGTTTTTTGGCCAATGGTTAATGAAATTTCATTGGTTGGGTTTTTCCCCAGATTTGGGGTTTTCCTAGTTAAACATTGTGTTTATGTTTATGTGATTTGTTGTTGGGTTTTGTATGTGTATTATTCTCTCGGTAAATATTTTATTTCTGCAGTAATTCCTAACAAATGGTATCAGAGCCATATTTGGCTTCAAAGGGACGCTTTTGCAGCCAAGGGTTTTATTGGCCTGTGAATGGAGAAATCAATGCAGCCTTTTGCAGATCTGGCCATACGAAGCATGGTGTTTCTAGGAAATAGGAAACATCCAATTGATTGATTCCATGGGGAATTCCATGGAGGGTTTCTCAATGGATAAAGAGAACAATGGTGCTGCAGTGATAAGAAGTTGGTTCGAGAAATTCAGAGATGAGAGGATGTTTGCACGTGGATTAATTAATCGATGAACCATGTATCTGAAGAGAACTCCTAGAGGACTGGTGGTTACAGAGGCTGGTGACCCATGTAATCTAGTAGATGGGTTCCTTTTATATGGACATTGATTTCATATGTACAAAGAGGAACAATGAAACAAAAAAATATTATTATAATGGAGTTAATTTTTTACATGTAAATGGGTATACTGCTGTAAGACCTGGTATGGCAATGCATACCCCTGGGTAATCTCTGGTAAAGTTTGGGTTAGACCTAGGTGATAGGGGGGATGTCAAGTTTACAATTACCCTGGGTAAAAATTTGAGGGGGGAAGAACTAGAGTGAGCGATGTTGTCTCATTTAGTAGGTTTGGCTGGATTTAGTCAATAATCCCCAAGTCAAGTTTAAGGGGGGAATTGTTAGGTAAACATGACTCGGGGTAGAGTCAATGTTGACTAGGGTAGATAGTAGTGGTTTTTGGGCACATGGTTTTGTGCACCCATGGTTTTGGCCCATGGTATTACATGTAATGGAACCTATAAGAGGCTGGGAATACTTCATTGTAAGGTAGGCCTGGAGGTGAGTGGTGAAGGCTCACTTGGCTGGATTGGCCAGGGTTTTTTTTCCAATGGTTAATGAAATTTCATTGGTTGGGTTTTTTCCCAGATTTGGGGTTTTCCTAGTTAAACATTGTGTTTATGTTTATGTGATTTGTTGCTGGGTTTTGTATGTGTATTATTCTCTCGGTAAATATTTTATTTCTACAGTAATTCCTAACAAGTCCCACCTATCAGTAGCCTGCTCAACCTCAAGGCGGTTACTATTCTCAAGGTCCATCTCGACCGACTTATAAACCGCCCCAAGGTTCCCATTATTACACTCAACAACCTGGCTACACCTATACTCATCAGCCAAATCCACAGACTGCTCAAATGGGACCGACATATAATCAGGGTCCATACTCTGGTTATCAAACCCCGTACACTAGTTACCAGCAACCGAATCAGACTGGTTATATGCCCTACACCCGATACGATCAGAATCCTTCGGGAAAAAAAACATGGGGGAAAGGATATTCTCAACCAGCGTGGAGTACAGGTACCAGTCCTTATCGAGGGCCTGGTATGCCGTTCAATCCGCAATTGTCGCTCTTGGCTACCTTGGAGTTACCAGACATTTCTAAATTAACCAATGATATGATTCTTCACAATCCTTATTGGCTTCCGGTTCCGACCAAGGTACCTGGCGACTGCCTTAAGTTTGAAGGTAAAGCTGGAGAAGACCCCCAAGCTCGTGTAATGACCTACCATTTGTGGTGTTCGTCTAATTCTTGGGTTGATGATTCAATTCATCTACGTCTCTTCCAATGCACTCTTACCGGTGATGCCGCTAAGTGGTATATTGAATTACCCTGTGGCATCTTTCAGGATTTCAATACTTTAGCAATGGCCTTTCTGACTCACTTTCAGTTACCGGTTCGCTATGAAGCCGGAACGCATCTCCTGACTTCGTTGAAGAAGGATAAAGCCACCCACATATCCGCTCATATTCATGAGTGGTGATGTCATCGTAGGCTGATCAAGTTTGATATACTTGATCAAATACTAACTCATTGGTTCACCACATCCTTCGTTAACAAAATCGCTCAAGATATTGCTATGGGGGCATGTGTGACTGAAGAACAGGCCATCGCGTGTGCCTAGTATCTTGATTTGGTATACTCTCATTTTGGCATGATTTATGATATTTTGACTGATTCTCCATGCCCGGGAACCTTTAAAGCTCCACCTACCCCAGCGGTGGATGGTGTTATTGGTTCCGTGTCTCAAAATTATCGAAAATCTTCAAATGGGAAGTAGAAGTCCAATTCTTCCAATAATTCTGCTCTTCCCGCCCCTCCAGATTCTGGGAAAACTGCGGAGGTCAATGTCGTTGAGGCTAATCCTATGGAAAAAGCCTCCAAAGGAAAGAAGAAGGTAAAAGGAAAATCCAAACCCGACGCCCCAAAACCATAGTCTTCTAAACCTCGTACTGAGGACGGTTCTCAATGTAAACTGAAGTACCCCTGCCTTATTTGTGAAGGAGATCATTATACCAAGGATTGTCCCCAATGATCTGAAAATAGTAAACTTCTCAAAGGCTCCAAAGGGATTCCGGTAGTTCTTAAAGAACTGTTCTCGTCTCAGCAGACCCAGATGGTTGAACAGCCTTCGCCATCTGCACCATTTGGGTCCCAGGTCTTTATGACGAATGGTGCTGCACCTGTCTCAATTGCTACGCATTCGAAGGATTATGCTGGATCACGTTAGGCAGCTGTGAAGGAAGTCGTGGATGGCCCACCTCCTCCTCTTGTCTCCGGTCCTTTGGAAATCGAGAAACCCAGCGCCGAACCTGTTGTGAGGCCACCTTCTAAAGGTGTTCTGCGAAGGTCTTCCTACAACCCAAATGCCCATGCCGCTCAGCACTACAGTATTGTTGAGGATTTGGCACATGTGCCTTCTACTATGTCTGCATTGGAAGTCCTTCAAAGTTTCCCTTTGCAACGGAAAGCTCTGTTTTCTGCAATTGGTGGAATCGATCCCACTGATTCTAGTCTTCTCACCTTCGACCTAGAAAACTTTACCCCCCGACTTCCGCATCAAATTTCTCTTGTGATACAAGTCGAGATCAACAGTATTAACATCCATAGGGCCGTTGTGGATGAAGGTGCTTCTACCTGTTTCATGTCGTCCGCCTGCTGGAAGGCCATTGGCTCTCTGGCACTTTCATCATCTCCAAATGCCTTAGATGCATTCGATGGTCAGGAATCGAAACCCCTGGGTGTTCTCGAGAGTTTGCTGATTACGTTACAGGGGAAGACAGTCAACGTAGAAGTAGAAGTGGTTGATGCCAAGCTTAACTACAATCTGATGCTCATCCACAGTTGGACTCACGCCATGTTATGCATGCCGTCCACCCTCTTCTGACTTCTTAAGTTCCCTCATGAGGGAAAAATCGTTACTGTGGATCAGTTGTCTTTCTTCACCTCCACCTCTGAGAAAAACGTTCCTTACGTGGATTAGATCCCCAATCCCCCTGACAGTGTAGGACCCGGTCTCTTCAAAGACCCCGTTCTCATGGGTATTTTTCCCGCGCCACCACCGCACACCGTTAAAGTTAATATGATATCTAGGTCTGACGACCCATGGATCATCACTTCGCCTGAACAGGTGACTGATTTTGGAGATTCGATGCCCTTAAATCCAGTAGAGATTAATTACTGTGAAATCGTCGCCGCATCCAATCCTCCTCCTCCTCAACATGCTCCCTCGAGCATGGATTTAGATATCTATTCCCAATCCCCCTGGCTCGATGAGGCTGACTCGGGTGATCCTCTTAAAGATATTTTACCCTCTAAAGAATCCATTTTTGAAACAATGTCTCTTGAGGAGCTGCCTTGGTGTGATGGACATCATCGTTCCTCCTTCATGCCCAGCTTGGGGGCAATGTCCGATTGTCTAGAGCGTGATGTATCTAATCATCTCTCTCCTGAGCCTCCTCCATTGAGCTCACCGGAGCACAGTTCCTCCTCTTGTGCCAAGCTCCTAAAACAATGAAACAATAAGCTTCGAGGATAGTTATTTTAAGTGTGTCAACCTCGTTAAAATAATGAAACATGAGCTTGTTAAATTCGAGTTTTGGTAGATTTAGTTCAAATCTCTTTTTTCAACCTTCACTCCATTTCCTATGTACTGAAGCTTAGGGGGCATGTACCTAAAATTGAGAAACCATGCTGGGGGCATGCCCGTCTTCATCGAGCATAGTTTGTGTTTTAATCTTGCATAAAAATAAAACTCATTTCCAAGCATAGTTTGCATGTGTGTTTTCATGTGTGCTTTTAAGCTTGTATAAAAATAAAATGTGTGATTAGATACATTTTGTGAAATTTTTCAATGGGTCGTTTGTTATGCAACTCATGCATTAAGATAACATTGTATTAGAGATTTACATAACTTATAAAAACATCATCACATGTAAAAAGATCCATCCAGAAATAGATATATAGATATATGTGTCGAATAGTTTGCAGTACATCACATAAAGTCAAAAAATATACATGTTTGTCTAATAATAGCCGGAGACAACATTTCTCTCAAAAATATGCATATCAAAGCCCTAAATAGCTAATCAACATGGTGCTCGTGGTAACACGCCACCGCGCGCACCAATTGCCTCAACAGTCTATGGAGGCGACTAGGCACCCCCACAGTGTGTTGCTGGTAAGCTAATGGGACGTCTGCTAGCCATGCATAGTCCAAGATTCCCCGAGAAATTCCCTCCAGGTTCTGGATCAGCTCGTTCCCTTCGCAACCCTCAGCCTGAGGGTCATGTACGAGATGGGTCCTCCGCGCAATGGGCGACATGCCCGCGGGCCTCTCTGGGCCAACGTCTGCATACACATAAAACTGTTCTTAGAACAGACATGTATTACCAAAAAAATCATAAATACATAAAAATAAAAAAGAGAATCATACCCATCTCCTCGTCCCAGTCCTCCCCTTCCAGGAGCGGAAGATCGGGATCTCCAGTGAAATCGGTCCCAACATAAGGCCAATCCTCGACCACGATCAGTTGACGTCGTAACCACCAAAAGAACTCGAGTCTCCAAGACATCTATTGGCCCCCTCCTGACCTGGGCATAAGTGCTACCCAGCGAGCCATCCTTGGCTCCCTTGGTATCGGCTCAGCAACTATTGCCCCTTGGCTCTGGAAAATGGGTAGTCGTTCCAAGATGAACAACACCAGAATGGAACCATATCCAAACTGCTTTAGTTTGGCTTGCTTGCACTTTTTTAGCTGCCTCTTTATGTTGGTTGTCACCGCAGTAGCCCAATCGAATAGTGTAGGATTCATACACTAGAAGGCTAATAGGAGTTGTGCCTTTGTTGCCTCATGTGGAGCCTGCGATCCTGCAGCCGGCGTAATGGTATGAAGCACTACGCTGAGTGCTAGGTCGCAAACAGTGTGGATATCCACCTTCCCGCTTCCCAATCCTGTTCGTGCCCCTGGGCACACTCTTGCCATTACCATGTCCATATTCTCTCCAGAAGGTCTACTGCCTATCAAAATGGGCACTGGGCCTCTGCGTGACAGTCCAGTTATAAAATAAACATCAGAGACCTCAAGAGCTAATACTTGGTCCCGAAGTTTGAACACTTCTTTGTTTTCATCCCATATGCTGACCAGGTATTGTAGCAGCTTAGGTTGAGCTCGTAAGCATGGCGTGAGGAAGAATTTTTTGATTCCACAGTTCCTGAGTGCATTCATACAAGTTTCGTTTTCCATATCCATTTCATCTTCCTCCCCATGTTCCCTCTCCTTCCATTCGATAACCATTATGCCTGAATATCTGCATGAACATGATTAAAAATGCATTGTTATATCTCTATTGCATTCGGAAATCCATTTGGATGGCTCAAATTTTGGAAACTTAAAGCGGAAAATCGCGTTGTGCCATTGGCACGACCCCTTTGTGAGTAAATGTCCATTGGCACGGGTCCGTGCCTGATACTCGCGCCAATAGAGTGAGCCCTAAAATTTTAAAAGGTTCCCCCCAGAGGTCTAATGCACAATGAAAATTCATAAAAAATGGATCAAAATAGAGCTTAAGAAAGCACCTTTTACCTGGAACAGACAAGGATCTGACTAATGTCCCGGATCAGTCGCAATCATCGCCGCAAGTTCGCACACAAACAGACCACTGTTTCTCTCCAAGTGAGGTAAAAAGTAAAAATAAATTTGTTTTTACCATTTGAAGCATATTTATAACTTTTGAAGTCAAAATTAGGTTTTAAAAGTCATTTTTCCCAATATTTTAATATATTTTGTCGAAAAATGGATTTCACACTTGCCTTTATGTGCAGCGACAGGTTTTTACGCGACTTGAACGGTGATACGAGTTGTATTTTATACTTTTTTGGACTCGGTAAAAACACGAAAAAGTCATTTTGGAGTCATCTTTCAGCTCTTTTCTGACTCTCTAAACATGAAAAGATTACCGAGTCCCTTATCGTTTTGATCTCGTTAAAGTGGCCATGAAAGGACATCTGCCCAGTATACGTTTACCCTTTTTTCGGGCTAGGATAGATTACTTACGAAAAAGGAATACCCTAGCCTATCGCGACTAGGAGGTTTTCTCAGACATAGTTTTCTACCTTTTCGGATCTGAGGAACTATTTACGAAAAGGGACCATTGGAGTTTACTTTTCTGTTGTCTTTTAAAACTCTCTAAACATGAAAATATGTCGAGTTCTTCCTTTGTCAGACTCGTTAAACCCTAATGACATTGGATTCAGTCGTGATGACGATATTCGAGTTACTCCTTCCTAGGGCTCGTTAAATGTACTAGGATGGATTCATCCGAAGGATGGATTTATATTACAAGAATATGCTATCCCCTTCAAGCTTGTTTTCAAAAATAATTGGGGTACTCACCAGAAATGGTGGGGAAAATGGAACCAAATCGTTGTCATGTCGGCAGTATGTCACTCTTGAACATGGCACTTGTCTGCATTCGTGTCGGGTTGGGGACATCTCACCTCGTTATCTGATTGCCTCAGTGGGTTTGGGTAATCCCTTTTGACCTCTCATCTTCTCTTTGCCTCATCATCATGACCCCTGATCTATTGATGATACTGCCAAATCCACTGTCGTGCTGTCGATATGTTCAAGAGAAGTTGACCTCTGAAAGTCTCAACCTTCCTCTGATTCTCATCTGATCCTAATTCACAAAGACATTATGTTCCTCTGTCTCGCATCGATGATGTGGGAAATTCCATGGCCCACCTTCGATCAAGGTCACTTCCTGTCGACTTGAACTCATTATCCGGGAAGCTGATCTAGAGACTCTCTTCTGGTACCTTGGAGCCTGCATGCCTCAATGGTAGGTTCTTCACGTTCAACATGAGGTTTTCATCATTAGCCTCCGATTGAGTGATTCTACGGGTGTTTGACGGTAGCTCACTGATTCACATGTTGTAGATTGTACCTATAGTACCTTGAGGACCATTGTCATTATTGGTGGTACCTCTCGCGTTTGTTAACAACTTTCATCATTGGCTGGTAATCAGGCGATGTTCTTGCATGTTCGACTTCAGCTCACTTATTCACATGCTTGAAATTGTACTTTGTTCGGGTCGAGATGGAGCACAAGACCCTGGATTTCTTCTGTTAGAATCTAAGCTGCGATTTTGTGGATTATTATGATTGGTTACATGACTCACTGATTGGATGGCTGCGACCATACCTGAGTCTCTTTATCAATCCTTACTGGATGGCTGCATCCATACCTTGGATCTAGATTCTTGTATACTCTATTACGGATGGTTGCGCCCATGCCACATATATCATGTATTTGAGATATCAGTTGTGCTTCTCTACGCAGGTTTTTTCGACGGCAGTGTTTTCAGTTGGACACGTTCTTGTAAAGCATTTCACCCCTCTCTCTCTTTCAAGCCTCATGCTTTAGGGGGCATCTGTTACACAGCAAATTTTCACCATCCCTACAATCCCCCGTCCCAGACATTGGAGGGATTATTCCGTGACCTGTGAGTAGTGACATGACCTGAAAACACTTGTATGGCATCCCCCTAGACATGGAATTTCATTCCCCTGAAGACAACTCCTTGTGATAAACCCTAAAAATAGCCCTTTTATCCTTGGCGCAACTTGTCAGTGTTATACTCGCGCCAATGGGGGAAATCCTCCAAGAGGGCGCGCCAACTAGCACTCTGTCCCAGAGTCGCACCCACGCCAGGCTTAATAAGGAGTGTTTTTTAAAAATAAATGGCAGAAGATTGACTCCAACTAATTCCTAATCTAGTCTCTAATTTGAGTTGGGAGGTTTGGCTCTGGATCTCCTTGTAGAGGAAGTAGTTTTCCACCTCTCATGGAAGCTTCCTTGAGGATAGGGCCAATCCCATGATTGTAGGGATCCCAACTCCCCTTCCACCATCTATATAAGCTTGCCATTTCCCTTTGCAAGTTAATCTCCAAGAGCCTTCATAGCCCAAAGAATGTTGCAAGAGCTTTGATAGTCCTCATAGTTCCAAATCCATAGCAAGGAGATTGACGATCGAAGAGAGAGGCTTGTCCCCATTCCCGACAAGCTTTACCGAGACATATTCCACTGACGACCCACCGAAGGAAGGTTCAGCTTCAGAGCATGGTTGTATTTTCCTTTGTATGAATTAATGATAAGCGACTATTGATTATGGTTCCACTCATATTTTTCATTATGATCATGAGTTGTGTCTTCTCTGACTGATACATAATTGCATATATTAGGTCTTACGCTTGTGTTTTTTTTGTTTCTTGTGTGTGCAGGTGTTCGATCGCGGCAAGCGAGAGGATTGTGATCTGCTGGAGCAAGGAAACAGGAGCGCCATCTTCTCTACAAACAACAGCATTGGACTTGAGGTAGGCCTTCATCGCAATTTGGTCTATTGAAATTAGGAACTTGCACCTTAGCATGATACGATTGTTGCTAGACCTGATCTGGGCTAGTAGGGATCGCCTCTGTCCGCAGAGGGGATTTACCTCTACAACACAGGCTATCGTCCTTCATATGTAAAACCTTTTACGGGACAATACCCCGAAATGAACATGGTGTGGGATCCATCCCAAATTCAACATACTATGCAAGGTAATGTGCAGTTACCTAGTCAACCTGGACAACCTTTGGTTTCTGGTCCAACCCAGCAACTTGTCCAGCCTACTGTTCAAATCCTTGCACCTAGTTCTGTTCAGCAGCCTAGTCCTAGTGCACCTCAGACTCCGCCTCAAACTGCTGCAACTACTGCAACATATGTTCAATCTATAACACCTATTTCTGGAGTATCTATAGCTCCAGTTTCTTATATCCCTGCATCCGTGAAAATTCCTCAAGTCTCTGTACCCCAGTCAAGACCTACAGTTCAGACTTCGGTCCAGATACCTATAGGACAAGTTGGTACAAGTACGATTGTCACAAGTTAACTGCAATTCACATATCAATAATACCAGGGACAGTATCAATTTGGTCCCATTGCACAAAACCCAGTTTATCAGTATCAAATTTATCCTGGCTATACTTATCAACAACCTCAACAACCACAGTTTGGTCCGGTTAATCCTGGTTTTCCAGGAGGTTATACAATTCCTAATGCAATTCCGATTCCCAGTTATTCTGGGTATCCTCCTCCTAGAACTGCTCTTATTACTCAAGGTTTTTGCGACCCTAACCATCAGTTACCATTTATTGCAACTTTGGATTTACCTGATTTGTCACACCTTACGAATGATCCAATTTACTATCATCTTTATTGGTCGCCAATTCCACATAAGTTTCCCAGTGATATACCAAAATTCGAGGGTAAGTCAGGAGAGGATCCCTCAAATCACGTTATTACTTATCACCTCTGGTGTGCGTCTAATTCAATAATTGATGATTCAATTCGCTTACGTATTTTTCAACAAACTCTTATTGGTCTTGCTGTCAAATGGTACATTGAGTTACCACGAGGCTCTTTTAATAATTTCAATCAGTTAGCAACTGCTTTCTTAACTCATTTTCAGTTGCCTGTCAGATACGACAATGGCACAAAACTATTGACTTCACTAAAACAACCCACATCCACATATATTTCTGATCATATTCACGAATGGCAACGTAGAAGGAATTTAGTGAAATTTTTCATTCTGGATCAAATTTTGGTGGAATGGTTCATTAAATCATTATTACCCAAAATCACTGAAGATGTAGCTAAGGGAGGAGTTGTTACTGAAGAGAAAGTCATTACTCAAGCTCAGTACCTTGACCTCGTCTACACGCACTCGGGTACTTTACATGAAAAAATCCTTGATCTTCCAAAATAAGGTCAAATAACTGCAGCTCCTTCAGGGTCTCATGCCATTGATGGTATGATTGGTTCAGTTAGTACTAAAAGTAAGAAGAAATCTTCAAATAATTCTTCTCCTATAATAACTTTAACTGATTCCCCGAAAGGAGAATCTTCCACTGAAATTTCTACCAACATTCATGTCGTAGAGACATCTACGGCCAAATCTAAATCTGGTGGTAAAAATAAGGGGAAGAATAAAAGAAAAAAAAATTTAAAAGATAAAACAGATAAAAATGAATCTAATGACGAAAAATGCAAACCTCGCTATCCTTGTTTCATTTGCGACGAGGATCATTTTACCAAAGAATGCCCACATCGAGCGGAGGTTTTAAAGTTCGTTAAAGGTTCTCAACAACCTGCTGTCTTGAAGGATCCTTTTCCTAATCAAGATATTAAGATGATTGGTTCTACCTCGAACTCCTCAGAAGAACCCGTTATGATGATGTCTCATGTCAGGATTGCGACGTGATCGCAAGATTATGATAGTAAAAGTCCTATTGGTGGTAAAGAAGTAGAATCTTCTAATTCAAACACATCAACTACACCTCCTCCTGTCTCTGATCCACTACAGATCAAGAAACCCAATTCAGAATTAGTAATAAACTGCCTGCTAAAGGTGTACTTCGTAAATCAGATTTCAATCCACATGCGAGAGCTGCTCAGAATTACAACATTGTTGAGAACTTAGCTATTTCCCCTTCAGCAATGTTGGCTTTGGAAGTGCTGCAATCGTGCCCAGCACAACGTAAATTACTTTTTTCTGCCATAGGAGCTATCGATATTCAGGATTCAAACCTAATAATCTTCAATTTAGAGAATAGTACACCCCGCCTACCTCATCAAATGGCTTTCTAGATTCCAGTATTAGTAAAAAACAGACCCGTTTTTCATACTGTGATTGATGAAGGGGCTTCTACGTGTATTATGTCAATCCAATGTTGGAAATCGCTTATTTCTCCTACACTCAATCAGTCTCCGACAATTCTAAAGGCTTTTGATGGCTGAGGGTTCCATCCTTTTGGTATTTTGTAGGATTTACCTATAGGGGTCGAAGGAAAAACCGTAAATCTAGATGTGGAGGTGGTTGATGCCCCTCTAGATTAAAACCTTCTCCTGGGTTGTAGTTGGTCTTATGCTATGACTGTTGTTGTTTCATCGGTCTTTAGGCTTATCAAGTTTCCACATCAACGAAATATCGTTACAATAGACCAGCTATGACTCTATTTTTGAAAAGTGGGGTATCGACTTTATTACATGTAACCCTCACTCGACCAGGGGGCATGCATATATTATCTTAGCAGTATATTATTTTACTAAGTGGGCCGAGGCGATGCCTACATTTTCGGCAGACGACAAGACTGCTGCAACTTTCGTGTTCAATCATATAATTGCTAGATTCGTTGTTCCTCAAGCCATTATTACAGATCATGGAAGTCATTTTCGAAATATCATGATGACTGAATTGACATATCAACTTGGCATGCACCACGATAGTTCTACTCCATATTACCCATAGGCTAATGGTCTGGTTGAAGCTATCAATAAATTTTTAGTCACTATGATTAAACGAATCATTGGTATTCATAAGTCTAATTGGCATTCCATGTTATTTTCAACACTTTGGGCATATTGGACCTCAGTAAAAACATCAACTGATTTCACTCCTTTTCAACTGGTTTATGGTTTGGAAGCTGTGTTACCTATTGAATGGGAAATTCCGTCATTAAAATTAGCCATAGAATTACTCCCAGCTACTTCTGAAGAGGAGAAACGTTTTTTTTACTTAGCTCAGCTAGATGAGAATCGACGAACTTCTACTCTAGCAAATGAAGCTCATGCGAAACGAATGAAAGCTTAGTACAATAGAAATGTTACTGTTTGTGCTCAACCTAGTGTTCCTAAATTGAGTTCATTAATTGTCAACCAGGGTTGGTAAAATGCTGAAGTGTGGTGCACTATATGTGCCTAGGTATTTGTTTCTCACTACGTTGTGTTTAGTGTTTTATGATGTTTTTGGTTTTATGGTTTTATGTTTGAAAAGGGAAAGAACTAAATGCTGGTGAAAAGAAGTTATTGGTTATTTAAAACAGAACAAAGGCTAAACTATGGATGAAAAACAACAAATGCAAAGCTTGATAATGACTTCATTGCAAGAAAATAAATCACAACATGAGCTTGAACTTATCCAATTCATTCATTAAAGGTGTGTTGGAAGAGCTTGAGAAATGGACAAGTTAAGTGTAAATGAAGTTCGCCTAAATAAACAATCAACTCACAATATTACAAAATGATTATTTGTAACACAGTAAGGTTTCTATTCTAGATTAACCTATGATTTTGAAGTTACCCTATTCTGCAACTTGAATTATCACTTCTAGGCCTTATTCATAAGTTTTGAGATTTTCTAAAATGATTCTTGGGGAAAAGGCTATAAGTGAGTTTGTAAAAGATTTGCAAAGTGATCAAAGCCTTAAACTGGTATTACTGACCCCTGTTCATGTGATGATGTATCAATATAGATTCAAAACAAAAGTAAGTTTGTAAATAATGAAGGCCGAGAGACTAATTTTGACAACTAATACTACTTGAAATACAATGGATAACCTAGGCTAGAAAGTGGTCTATCAATCTTAAAAGACAGTGACTACAACTTAAACTAGAATGCCATTAATCTTTTCTTGAAACAAAATGAACTGAGAATGAAATAGAGTGCTTCTAATCTACTTGAAGTATAGTGAACAGAGTTAAACTAAAATCCCATTATCAAAATGGAAATGTAGTGACAGAGCTGAACTAAATGCAATCAACCTCCGGAGTGCTCTAACTAAATTAACATGCAACTAGTCTATGGAATTCTATAGCCCATCTCGTTCAATAGGAATGATATTTTGGAAGATTTTGTAAAACAAGTATGGCTGTATTATTCAGTGCAATTGAACATAACCATAAAATTGAAAGCAAATAAAACTAGAATCTAAGACACCACAGTTGTTTCTTATTCATTGTTAATGATGTTTTGGAAGAGTTTGTAGGAGTAAGACCGGCTGTGACACTTAGTGTAAACAAGCATAAATCATAAAATTCGAAAGGAAATGCAACTAAAACCTACAATACCACAGCTATGCCTTATTCATCGTGATGATATTTTGGAAGAGTTTATAAGAGTAAGTCTAGTTGTGATAATTAATGTAAACAAGTATGAACATAAACTTTAGAAACTTGCCTAAGCTAGAAATGAAAACGAGACTAAAATACTTATCTAAACCGTATAAAAAAGGCTTCTCGGGTAGCAGTGGCCCTCTACCACCGGAGTAGCATGAAATATACTTCAAGATTGACTCAACGCTTTCAAGGAAATGGTACTTCTTTCATTAAAAGAGAAATTACTTCAAAACAAAGTGTTTTTAGACTTATGCAATCTAGCAATGAACCACATAATCTAACCTTGTCCCTCGGTTTCCCGAGCCATATTTGTAACAAATTTACATAACTGTCTTGAGATAACCTAGGGATAATTTTCTTTCCAAATAAAAACCAAACTAGGACTCTGATGGTGGTCACGTAATATAATTAAGGACATCTGGACTGTCCTTGTCCTATTAGGAGTCTCTTTCCTAGTTTGAGTTCCCACATACATAACCGCCTACAGAATTCCGTTCAAACTTCATGGAGAGCAACACATAATGAGGGAATGATGTGGAATACAACCATATGTGTTTTCCTCTGAGATGACACCTAGAACCTGCGTAGACACAAAGACAGCTGCAGAATCGACAACTAGCTACAGAATGTCTGCATTCTGTAGCTAGATCTAGTTCAAAAAGTACTACAATGACAAAATCATAAAAACATAGCAAGTTAGTCATGATATTAATTCTTAAATCAATTTTAACTAATTCTACTGATCATTTGAGCCTATGATTAATAATGGACAAAGGAAATGGAGTGGAATTTGGTGGAAGAAAGAACATCTTTGGAGCTCAACATACCCCCATTGCTAGATTCTTGCATGTCCTCATGCAACTATTCCATGAACTCTGAGACCTCTGCAAGGACATACAACCCTCTTCTTCTTCTTTGTCTGGAAGTCAAAGGCCTTCTGGGCTTCCTTATGACTAACTTGAATCTCAAATTTGTGAGTGCCCTGGTTAACTTTTTATCTCTTCTTCAATTTTTCACTAGCCTTGTGTAACTTTTTCATTTGTAAAGACAGAGTTGAATTCATATCAGTTTTCAGTTTAACTTGCTCTCTCATAATTTCATTCTCATTCTTGATATGTTTTTTGAGTATTTCTAACTCATATTTATCCCTCCTTAGGATATCAACTGCAGATTTTGGTGAACTAGGAGTTTTGTCTCTTCCTTCTGAAGCTCTTTTCTCTAATGTCTCAACATAGTTGTAAATTTCTTGCTGTGCGGGGTCTATTTCAGGAGCCCCTTCATCAAAATCCCCCTCAGTAGGTTTTTCTTCATCCTCTATGTTTATGACTACATTTTGTTTAACCTTTTTTTTCTTTAGTATCCCTCTAAGTCTGTGGCTCCTTCTCGGTTGAGATGGCCCTTCTTTTTTTTCTCTGGAAAATTTTCTTATTATCCTCTCTTTCTTGAGTTGCTTCTTAATCTGAGTCAATTTCTCAGAAATCATTTCTTCACTACTTTCTTGTATTTTTTTACCAGTTTCAGTTTTGGAGGTTTTCCATCTTCTGCTTCTTTTTGTAGGTTTGTCTTCAGGTGGAGGTTGCTTGGGTTCTTCAAAGTGATTTCTCACTAAGAACTCTTCCCAATTATCTCCCACTTTTCTCAAATGATGTTCAATCAAAATTTTGACTAAAACATGGTGGTATAAGGTTGTTTCCAGAAATTGAATTCTCTTTTGAACACTTGAGGCCATTTTCTTTAAACTATGAAGCAAGAAAAAGGGCAAATTGAGTTCATCTTCTAGGAAATGCATTATCAACCGAATATGATAGACATAGAAATTACCATATCTTCCTTCACATGTGATGAATTTTTTCAAGATAAGCAACATGTTCCTTCATTTTTTCTTTAGTGCAGAGCTAGGGATACCCTTTTTAAAAATGGTGACATCCATACCTGGTGACTTGAGTATCTGCTTCCATGCTTCGTTATGAAATTCTCTATTATTGAACCACCTTTCTCCTTATCTGGGAAATTCGGTTGCTTATGTAATGAAGGCTTCAGTAATGGTGAATTTGATATCTCCTATCTCGACCTCAGCTCCGTTGAAGGATCTTGCAAACGTTTTGGTCACCTCTTTGTGAAACCCACTGAATTTTTCAAAGAATTGCAACCACCCTGCTTGTTGTAACATTTATCTAACTTGAGGATAACCTTCCAAGTACTTAGTGCCAACCAGTTCAGTACTCACTATAAGACCCATAACTCCTCTTTCCAACCTTCAAATTGTTGCTCCCCTGTTCATGGTGACAATGGTTGTTACAGAGATGCCTCTGTTTCACAGATCGGAATGGTTAAAAATTGGCTATGGGAAAGAGTGATATGGAGTGGTTACGGAATGAATATAATGAGGTGAGGATGATGTATATGAGTTAAAATATATCACAGAAGAAAAGACCACGGAGATATTTTGTAACGAATTCAAAATCATCATTAAATGCTTTGGCCTAGTGACGTGATTAATCTAATCACTTCATCACTTTAACCGTTTAGATTTTTAAATGATGATCAGATATGGGATTTGAAATGGTGGAATAGAAGGAGTTTTATCCAAATTTTTTGCGGGAAGTTTGTTAGGCATGATCAAAAAAATTAATTAAAACAACTTTTTGAATTATTCATAGCTTAACTATACTAAAATGTTTCATGATATGTCATTATAATCAGAACTTTTACCTTTGCCTTTCCTCTTTCTTTTTTTTCTTCATATGATTTGTTCTCTCCCTGAAAATCATTAATTTTTGAGTCTTCATAACCTTCTTGATTTTTCTTGTTGGCATGGATATGCAGGATCATTTTATTGCAGATCAGGTGATTACTAGACAGTGCCTTCAGGATCTCTGGCTGCAGAATGTTTGTCTGGCTGCAGAATGTCTGATTGGCTGCAGAATGTCTGATTGATTGCAGAATGTACCTGTAAAGAACTTGAAACATGAAATGGAATGGTTTGTAGCATGAGTGGAATGTTGTAAGGAATGAGTGAAGATGGATGATGAAATATGATGTAATGGAATATGAATGAAGTGAATAATGGAGTGGAATGGATCACAACTTATGAGATGGAGTGAAGTATGAGAAGTGGTGTGCAATTCATGATATGTATTATTCAATTGCAGAAAGACATCAAACTTTAAAAATATGGAATCGAAATGAGGTGGAACATGGAGTGAAATGAATGAAGTGTGTATGAATGAATGAAATGGAGTATGGATGAATGCAATGAAATGGACCATAAGTGAAATGGATCTGCACTTATGAATTTGTAACAACTGCTTGCAGAAAAACAAATTTGAAAAGCTAAAGTGTCAGAAAGATTATGATTTTCACTCTACCTTTTCTGTATAAACATGCTAATAAGTGATTAGTTTTCATGTTTATACTTTTTTTTTTTTCAATAAAATGACTTCAGAAAATTCAATTAAGCTGATGAAGAAGAAAGATTCTTCTTTATTAACTTCACATCACTGTTTTCCTGGGACTCCTTGATAAATTCTTCTCTTGAAAGTGGCTTATGATACAACTTCAATCTATGACCATTCACAAGAAAAGTGACCTCTTATTCATCTATTGTCCTCATTTTTATTGCTCCATTGTCAAAAAATTTCACAATTTCATATGGCCCAAGCCAATGTGTTTGAAATTTACCTTGAAAATCTTTGAACTTTGAATCAAACAAGAGAGCCCAGTCACCTTCTTTGAACTTCTTTTCCTTGATGTACTTATCATGCCATCTAGTCCTTTTCTGCTGGACTATACTTGTTTTTTGAACTGCATATTGTCTGATCTCATCCAATTCATTAATCTGCTCCAATCTATGATTTTGTGCCTCTGTTAGATCCAGTCCTAACTAAACTGCTATTTTGAAAGTTTGAATCTGGAACTCTATGGGAAACAAAACTTGCTTTCCATAAACAAGTTCATAAGGAGTATGACCTGTTGTGCTTCTCCATGTATTTCTATAGGCCCACAAGGCTTCAGGAAGCCTATCTGCCCAATCTCTTCTATGTAAATGAACAGTCTTTGTTAGGATCCCTTCAATGACCTTATTAGTAGATTCCACTTGACCATTTTCTTGTGGATGATAGGGAGTAGATTTTCTGTGTCTGATTTTGTACCTCTCCATAATTTGTTCCAATAGCCTTGATGTGAATTGAGCTCCTAGATCTGTAACAATTTCCATTGGGACACGAAAACGAGTAAAAATATCCTCAAAAATAAAATTAACTACAGATGCTTCAGTAGAAAAAATTAATGGCTTGTCCTCTACCCATTTGGTAACATAATCAGTGCAAACTAATATATATTTCTTTTGTCTTGATGGAGGACTAATAGATCCTACAAAATCCAAAGCCCATTTTTCAAAAGGTTCAATATGTACCTGAGGCTGCAATGGCATCTCACCTGAAGGAGAAGGTTTCCCTACCCTTTGGCAACTGTCACACCTTTTGACATACTCTTTAGCATATTTAAAAAGGGATGGCCAATAATATCCCAAATTAAGGATCTTATAAGCTATCATTTTATCAGCAAAGTGTCCACCACAAGGTTCATCATGACATGCTTTGAGGATCTCAGGCATCTCATCTTCTCGAACACATCTCCTAATGATACAGTCTGGACCTGTTTTGTATAACTCATTAGCAACCCATGAATATTTTTCACTGTCATAAATGATCTTTCTTTTGTCTCTTGCATTCATTATTGAAGGAAATTTTCCTGAAACTAGATAATTAGCAATGTCAGCAAACCAAGGAGTTTGAGTAGAAATTGCAAAAAGATATTCATCAGGAAATTGATCTTCAACTGGAGTGTCATCTTTGATGTTTTAGAGTCTAGATAGGAAATCAGCTACTGTGTTTTGTTTTCCAGGCCTATCTAGAATGGTAATGTTGAATTCTTGTAAAAGCAATAACCATCTTATGACTCTGCCATTAGTAATTGATTTTTTCATTAAATATCTAATTGCAGAATGATCTGTGTGAACAAAAGTTTCATAGCCTGTTATATAGTGTCTGAATTTGTTTATGGCATGAACAACAGCTAAAAACTCTTTTTCAGTTACAGTATAGTTTAACTCCGAAGGAGTCAAATTTTTACTGGTATAGTAGATGGCATAAGGAATCAGGTCTTTTTGTCCCAATACTGCTCCTAGAGCTGTATCTGAGGCGTCTGTTGAAATATGAAAAGGTAACTTCCAGTTAGGTCCCCTTAAAATAGGTGCTTCAGAGATTTTTGTTTTCAGGGTCTCAAAGGCTAACTGGCAATCAGGATTCCACTTGAATTCATAGTCTTTGGTAAGTAATTTGAAAAGTGGAGATGCTATCTTGGTGAAGTTTTCTATAAACCTTCGATAATATCCTGTAAATCCTAGAAAACTCCTAACATGTTTTTGACAACTTGGAATAGATAAGTTAGAGATGACTTCAACTTTTGACTCATCAACTCTAATCCCATCCCCTGAAATGTGATTTTCTAAAACAATTCCTTCAGTAAACATCATAAAACACTTCTCATGACTAAGTGAAATATTTGCTTCTTTACATCTTTTTAAAAAAATTTCCAAGTTTGCTAAGGCTTCTTCAAACGTGTTTCCATAAACTATGAAATCATCCATATATACCTCTACACAATCATGTATTAGATCTGAAAAGATTCCTAATACTGCCCTTTGAAATGTTGCAGGTGCATTGCATAATCCAAATGGAAATACTCGGTAAGCATAGGTACCCCAAGGACAGGTAAATGTGGTTTTGTCTTGATCCTCAAGTGCTACTTGAATTTGATTATAACCACTAAACCCATCTAGAAATGAGAAGTACTTTTTGCCAGCTAATGTATCTAACACCTAATCTATGAAAGGTAGGGGAAAATGATCTTTAAGAGTAGATTTGTTTAATTCTCGGTAGTCAATACATACCCTCCATTTACCATTTTTCTTTGGTACAATTACCAAAGGAGAAACCCACTGACTATCTGAAATAGGATAGATAAAGTTGACATTCAACAATTTATGCAATTCTTCTTTAACAATCTCCCTAAGATTTGGATTCATCCATATTTGAGGTTGTCTGATTGGTTTACAATTTTCCTCTATGTAGATGTGATGAGTGCAATTCTTGGGGCTTATCCCTTTCATATCAGTGTATTCCCATGCATATGTAGAAGAATGTCTCTATAAGATCTTGACTAGCTCTTCTTGTTGAGATTTTTCTAGGTTCTTGTTTATGTTTAAAGTTTTGCTTGGAAATATCTCAATTATAGAGCTGCCAAATTTATCCATGGAATAAAGAGACATCTGTCTTGATGACAAAAACTCAATGTTGGATTCTTCTTGAAATTTTTCATGTTTGTATTCCGAAGAGGATTCTAAGTTTTCTAAAGTATTCAGAATTTGACTATCTTCACTAATTTCTGAAATTGTGAAGAGAGGTTGTAAGTCTTCTTCATCCTCTATCCATTGAGTATCATCTAAATATGTAATTGTCCTTGCTGGAGGATACAAAGTGAATTTCTTAGTTGAACTACCATCATATATGTACATATCACCAGATCTACAACTAATGAAAGCATCAGTTGTAGCTAACCAAGGTCTTCCTAACATAATAGGATGCCCTCCTAGATTATTCTTAGGAGTTAGGATCATGAAATCCACAAGGTACTCCCAAGAATATAGGGACACTGAAATGTCTTATATTACCCCATCAGGTTTTATCACAGATCTATCTGCTAATTGTAATAATGTGGGTGAAAAAAGAAGATTAGGAAGTTTCAGTTTATCCATGATTTGTCTACTCATGATATTGATTGCTGCTCCTAAATCAATGAGTGTGTTTTGGATCTCAATTCCATTGATGTGAATTTTAACAAATGGATTTCCTGGGTCTAGATACTTTGGAATAGAAATCTTACCCATCATAATGTCTGCTATTTTTCCTGCCAGTTGAATTTTCTTTGTCTCTCTTATTCTTTTTCTTGTTTTCTTCATGCTCAACTCCTTTATTGTTTTTTCTAAAATTGGAATTTCCTTGATAGCTTGTAATAATGGAATCTTAATGCAAACATTTCTCAGCTCATCTAGGAAATCATAATTAGGCACCATAATTTTTTTTTCTACACCCCTATCAATTTGTAATCTTTCTGGAAAGGGAGGTGTAGGAGTGGATGTTGATGGCTGCTCTAATACAGGAGTTGAAATTATTGGTTCTTTTTGTTTTAGTTTTTCAATGTTTGGGTCCTGAAAAGATGTGTCTTCTTCAAGACTTTTATTTTCCCGTAGAGAATCTTCCTCAGAGTTGTCTTGTTCTTGTATGATCACAGAAGGTTTTCTCTTTTCAAGTATTCTTCCAGACCTAAGTTGAACATCACTAAGGTCTAGAGGAGTAATTAAATAAGTTGGAAACTGTTGGCCTTCTATCATGTATGTATTCTGAGGATTTTTATTGTTGGGGTTTGGTATGGGTTGAGCAGGAAACTGATTTGATTTCTAAGGAAATGGTAATGGAAGTGGTTGATTTTGATGTTGTGGATTTTGAGGATTCTGTTGAGGATTTTGTTGAGGATTTTGAGGAGAAAAATGTGGGTATGGTGGATAGGATGGTGGATACTGATAGTACTGAGAGTATCTTCCATAGGGATTTTGTGCTCCTTGTGCCCAAGCTTGAGATTGATTTTGAAATTGGGGCCAAGGTTGTTGCCAAGAATTCCAATTTGGTGGAGGTTGGTTATACATTTGATCATGGAATCCTTGTGTTTGAGGTCCTTGCCAAGGCCTTCTAGAGACAAAATTGAGAGATTCTGTGGAATTTGTAGGAGTTTCCTCTTGAAAGACAGCTTTAAGACCAGGAAGTGAAGGACAAATTTTGGTCTCATGTTTTTCTGAACAAATTACACAAGTCTCTACAACTTTTTCATCCAAAGGACATTATCTCAAGGCATGCTTCCTTCTACATTTGGGACAAAAGATTGCTAAGGCATCAGATTCAACTTTTTGCTTGTTTTGTAACTTAAAGGTTTCTATTTGTTCACTAAGGCTCCCTAAGATGTTAGATTTGAATTCATCAAGCATATGTCCTATCTCTGCCCTACTTACTGTCCCAGAAGCAGACTTACTTGCCCTTGCAAGAGCAAGGTCTCTTGGACCTTTTACAGTTTTGGATTTCCCTCTTGAAAGGTTGATACATAACTCAGATATTTCAGGTAATGTGAGATGAGATATATCCCCTTTTCCCATCATGTTAAGAATATCCAACCATTCATCCCTAATTTTCTTCAACAAGAGAGATTTTAAGGTGTCTTGATCTAAGTTCTCCATTTTTGCTCTTTTGATGTTGTAATGAAATCTCTCCAACAAATCTTCCAGGTTTTCATCTTATTTTTGTAACATCTTATACACTTCCTCCTTATGATTGATTGGCATACAATAATCCAAATACCTCTCTAGAAATGCTTGTTTCATGTCTTCCCATGTCCTAATAGAACTGTTGATCAAACTCATAAACCACTTCAATGTTGCTCCTTTCAATGTTGAAGGAAATAGTTTAAGTTTTTGAGCATCTTGTAAGTAGTCATAAGTTCTACAAACGACTTCAAATTCAAATAGGAAGGTTTCAGGATCTTCAGTTTTAAGTCCATAGAAGTTTGGAAGGACAGAGGGTGAAATTTTTTTCATAGTTGTATTGGTTTCTTCATCTACTATAGGAAACTCAAAAGAGTTTCCCATTTCTCTTCTACCTCTTCCTCTACTTCCTTCTCCTTCTGCACCTCTACATCCTTCTCCTCTACCTCTACCTCTACCCCCTCCAAATAATGTGTGTTCTCCATTAAAGACTCCTCCTCCCCCTTCTTCTGCCATAGTTGATTCTTCTGTGGAAGTGGAAAATTTTGTATCTCTAGCAAGGGTCCTTGAATCTTCTCCTAAGACATGTTCAGTGGATGAAGTGGAAGTTCTTTCTAATGGAATATTTGATCTTAAGTCTTATGGAAGTCTAGGATCAGTAAAGGATGGAATGTGGGTCGGAGTTGGAGGTGTATTGGCTCTTGGTCTAGGCAAAAAAAGTGGTGTTCTAGGAATCAAACTTCTACTTCTTCTTCTTATGAATCTACCCCTTGAGTCTCTCTCTCTACACATATCATTGTTTTTGGGAGTTAAGAAACAAGGCTACCTAGTTACACTTCCCCGGCAACGGCGCCAAAATGTTTGTGCTCAACCTAGTGTTCCTAAATTGAGTTCATTAATTGTCAACCAGTGTTGGTAAACTGCTGAAGTGTGGTGCACTATATGTGCCTAATTATTTGTTTCTCACTACGTTTTGTTTAGTGTTTTATGATGTTTTTGGTTTTATGGTTTTATGTTTGAAAAGGGAAATAACTAAATGCTGGTGAAAAGAAGCTATTGGTTATTTAAAACAGAACAAAGGCTAAACTATGGATGACAAACAACAAATGCAAAGATTGATAATGACTTCATTGCAAGAAAATAAATCACAACATGAGCTTGAACTTATCCAATTCATTCATTAAAGGTGTGTTGGAAGAGCTTGAGAAATGGACAAGTTAAGTGTAAATGAAATTCTCCTAAATAAACAATCAACTCACAATATTACAAAATCATTATTTGTAACACAATAAGGTTTCTATTCTAGATTAACCTATGATTTTGAAGTTACCCTATTCTGCAACTTGACTTATCACTTCTAGGCCTTATTCATAAGTTTTGAGATTTTCTAAAATGATGCTTGGGAAAAAGGCTATAAGTGAGTTTGTAAAAGATTTACAGAGTGATCAAAGCCTTAAATTGGTATTACTGACCCCTGTTCATGTGATGAGGTATCAATATACATTCAGAACAACAGTAAGTTTGTAAATAATGAAGGCCGAGAGACTAATTTTGACAACTAATACTACTTGAAATATAATGGATAACCTAAGCTAGAAAGAGGTCTATCAATCTTGAACGACAGTGACTACAACTTAAACTAGAATGCCATTAATCTTTTCTTGAAACAAAATGAACTGAGACTGAACTAGAGTGCTTCTAATCTACTTGAAGTACAGTGAACATAGTTAAACTAAAATTCCATTATCAAACTGGAAATGTAGTGACAGAGCTGAACTAAATGCAATCAACCTCCGGAGTGCTCTAACTAAATTAACATGCAACTAGTCTATGGAATTCTACAACCCATCTCGTTCAATAGGAATGATATTTTGGAAGAGTTTGTAAAACAAGTCTGGCTGTATTATTCAATGCAATTGAACATAAACATAAGATTGAAAGAAAATACAACTAGAATCTAAGACACCACAACTATTTCTTATTCATTGTTAATGATGTTTTGGAAGAGTTTGTAAGAGTAAGACCGGTTGTGACACTTAGTGTAAACAAGCATAAATCATAAAATTCAAAAGGAAATGCAACTAAAACCTACAATACCACAACTATGCCTTATTCATCGTGATGATATTTTGGAAGAGTTTATAAGAGTAAGTCTAGCTGTGATAATTAATGTAAACAAGCATGAACATAAACTTCAGAAACTTGCCTAAGCTAGAAATGAAAACGAGACTAAAATACTTATCTAAACCGTATAAACAAGGCTGCTCAGGTAGCAGGGGCCCTCTACCACCGGAGTAGCACAAAATCTACTTCAAGATTGACTCAACGCTTTCAAGGAAGTGATGCTTCTTTCATTAAAGAGAAATTACTTCAAAAACAGAGTGTTTTCAGACTTCTGAAATCTAGCAATCAACCACAAAATCTAACCTTGTCCCTCGGTTTCCCGAGCCATATTTGTAACAAAATTACATAATTGTCTTGAGATAACCTAGAGATAATTGTCTTTCCAAATAAAAACCAAACTAGGACTCTGATGGTGGTCACGTAATACAATTAAGGACATCTGGACTGTCCTTGTCCTATTAGGAGTCTCTCTCCTAGTTTGAGTTCCCACGTACATAACCGCCTACAGAATTCCGTTCAAACTTCGTGGAGAGCAACACATGATGAGGGAATGATGTGGAATACGACCATATGTGTTTTCCTCTGAGATGACACCTGGAACCTGCATAGACATGAAGACAGTTGCAGAATCGGCAAATAGCTACAGAATGTTTTCATTTTGTAGCTAGATCTAGTTCAAATAGTACTACAATGACAAAATCATAAAAACATAGCAAGTTAGTCATGATATTAATTCTTAAATAAATTTTAACTAATTCTACTGATCATTTGAGCCTGTGATTAATAATGGACAAAGGAAATGGAGTGGAATGTGGTGGAAGAAAGAACATCTTTGGAGCTCAACATTTACACCTCGTAATTTTTCAGAAGGAGACCTAGTTTTAGTGTATGATCAAGCCAACGATAAGCTAGGGGCTAAAAAATTTGTGCCTATGTGGCATGGTCCTTTCATTGTTAAGCAAACACTGGCAAAAGGGGCCTATGAGCTGATAGATTTCTACGGTGTCCCTTCAGATAAACCCAGAAATGGGCTTTATTTGAAGAGATATTATGCTTAAATTTGGTGTGGAGATTTTTTATTAGATTATTTTCTTTACTATTGGTGTGTTTTAGATTAGAAAAGCGTGTCTAGTTTAGAGTGTGCTCTTATCCGTATTCCTTCTTATCTGAGTTTTACTCTTGATATTGTAGATGTCGATGTCTCTTCAGACATACATTGGTTTTGCTGATGGTGCTTGTCGTAGTACAAAGAACATTTCTTCCACAGCTTGGGTTATCTATTCACCCTCTGACGAGTTAGTGTCTATGCATGGGGTAGGCCTCGGTCAAACAATGAATAAAATTGTAGAGTATACTGCAGTGATTGAGTTATTATTTGAATCCATCTCATTTGCGATTCGGAGTTTGATTGTTAGGTTGGACTCTGAACTCATTATATTACAGCTTAATAGGGTGTATGCCATTAGGAATCTAGTGTTATTAAGGTTATTTTTGAGAGTTCATCTCTTGGAACGTGAATTTGATTACATTGAATATCAACATATTCCAAGACATTTAAATACATTAGCAGATGCAGTTTCTTCTAGTATGATAAATAGACATTTGCAATAATTAAAACAGTAAATTAAACAGCATTCGATAACATGTACACAGATATCTGGTAATAGTGATATATCATAGCATAGAAGTGTGTTTCAAAATATACATCGTCTTGTTTTGGACGATTTAAAATACAAAAAAAATTAGGACTTAGAAAGTGTTGAAATTTGTTTTTACTTGAATCATCCCATTTCTCTCCTGGAGGAAAATCCATGTCTCTGTCGCCGCGGTAGTCCATCGCGGCATATGGAAAATCCTTAATAACAAAGAGTTGGTTGTTCAACCAACGAAAATATGCCGATAGAAATATAACAATCTCAATACCCTCAGCATGAGATTGGCAACACGTAATGCTGCACTCCTGTATAGTCTAGTGACAGTGAAGACAATAACTTTGAACTCAGGATGGATGATAGTTTTGATATCTATCCATTTATCCTTGGGTTCTACTCAACCATTGCAAAACTCTACTTTGAGACTAGCAACAGACTAGCCACCTGGTCTAGTCCCGAATAGAGATAAGTGTCTGCCCCTCTTGGACAAACCAGTCAAAAAATATATGTCCTCCAGCTCGACTTCGAGTCGGTGGCTGCCAATCAAGAAACACTGGTCCTCTGTGTCCCACCTGTTCACTAGCCATATGAGGAGATCAACTTGGGCCCTCATACGGTCCAGAATTTATACAGATTACTTGGAGCTGAAGGTTTCTGATTCCGACGAACATATTTTCCAGAATCTTCACAGAAAGTTTTTTTTATCCAAAAGATCTCACTTTTTCACTCTCAATTCAAATAGTAAAAATGAAGTTAGAAAAGTCCTTTTTATAAGTTTTTTCGAATAAATGAATTTTTAAATTGTTTATTTTTCACTTTAAAAAGGTAATTTGGAAAACATTTTTACTTATCTTAAATAGGTATGTGTAATTGTTTTGAGTTTTTGTGCAGAATATTGGATTTTTCGGTAAAACTGATCATTTTTCAATGAAGAGCATACTTTTATCACTTTTTTGGACTTTTTCAAAAATTTATGAAAAAGCGAAACATTGGAGTCCTCTTTTAAGCCCTTTTCAGACTCTCTAAACATGAAAATATCGCCGAGCACTTGATTATTCGAACTTGTTAAAATAAATGAATGATCGTCCCTTCAGTATAAGTTTACCCCTTTTACGAACTAAAATGGACTATTTACGAATAAATTATACATTGACTAATTACGGTCAATAGAGTTCTCTCCCGCATTATTTTATCCTTTTTTGAGCTCGAGAGACTAAATTTATGAAAAAGTACACCCATGGAGTTTTCTTAAGTTTTTTCTTCTGACTCCCTAAAATTGAAAAACGCCGAGTTTCTCCTATACTGGACTCGTTAAAATGTAACAGTAAAGGACCTGTTCAATTTTAAGCAGGAACGAACCATTCCTTCTTAGGGTTCAAATTCTAAACTAAGTTGGACTCATCCGAAGGATGAGCTTATAAAAAAGAAAATGTTATCCTCCTCAAGCTTGTCAAAAATAAAGAGGTACTTTCCAGAAATGGTGGGGGACAAGAGAGAAAAATGAACCTTCTATAGGGTAAAATGCTTGGGTTGTTGGTTATCGTATATCCCTCTCAGGGCTTTCCGGTGCCCGAGGCAGATAGTAAGATTAGTTGTACAGTTCACAAAGATGGCATATACATGTTCATATTAAATTAAAACCACTTGATGGAAAAAGATATAAGATTACCTCTTTAATTATCTTGGAGTCCTTTGGAGAGCGCTAGGTAATGAAGCAGCGTTTCTCCTTCACCAACTCCAAATCTAGGTCCTACAATCAATTAAAGCACCCATGTAATTTCTAACATAACATGCATTTCCTATCAATTAAGTCAATATATATATATAAATTAAAATGTGCACATATAATCCATTCATCTCATGCTATATAAGTGATTAAATATTAATGACAATATCAACGCATAGAATGGACAAAACAGATACAGTTCTATTGATTTATAACAAAGGAGGATTACAACCGTCAGTTGCACCAAGCCCTCCTCAGCCTTCCAATCTCTCTATCTCTCAAAGTGGTGATGTCTTGATCAAAAATTTCTTAATGAACCTCTTTGACCTTTGACCTTCACACTACAACAATGATCTCTACTTCACAAGTATTCGAAAACTTGACAATCCTTCGACCTTGAACCAAGAGCCTTCAACTCCATTTTATAGGAGATGGAGAGAGCAATCATTTCCCTTCTCCTTCTACCAGTTCTTGAATAGAAAAGACCAAGATGTTCCCTCAACCTCCATGCTTTTGCCTCCTTTGAGATTTCAATTGTTTATGGCAATGCCCAATAAGAGTTGGTGCTTTTCAGTTTCCTTTTTTGTACTGATTCTCTTGTGAGAAAAAGCTAGAGATTCAAATCATTCTCCGCGGGTTTTTCCCGTTTCAAACTTAAAACACCGGTAACGCCGCCCTCTAGTGTAAACAGAGCATTTCCCTAGCCACTAACGTGGCCCATTCACTGATCAGTTGCATTATAACGCTCTTGTGTTGTTATAGAGAGGCGTTACCTTGGCAGAAATAGGTTTAATTTAGGTCTTTGTATTCCTTCCATATTTGTCTTCTCCTCTGAGTTGATGAGGAGGTATTTTGACCTGTAATAGATGCCCCCTAAAGTGTGAGGTCAAAGACAAAGACGATGGTCGAAATGCTTTACAAAGTGTGTAGTAGAGATAAAGAGATTGAAAGACTGAGGAAAACCTGAAACAACAACATATGTCAGAAAATATAATATCTGCCTTGAGTCGGGCATTCCCATGCTCAGTAGCTTAAACAACATGATTTCTCTAGAATAGAGATATGAAGAATCTGTCCACTGTTAAGCACAATGTGGAAGTGTCTGTCATAACAGGATCAGGCTGAAGAATTTGTCTCCATAAACAATATCGCAACTTGGGGAAGGGAACACAACTTTAATGATGTAACCTTTGCCCCAAGGTCTTAACCAATGATTCACTTAAACTGCATATTTATCAACATGTGAATGAAAGAGCTGTTGTCAAACATGTGAAAAATCGTCTTATTACCAGTCGATAATGAAAATTGTTAACAGACGCGAAGGTGGCCACCGATAATGATGATGGTCCCTAAGATGCATAGTACAATCTAGCGAGTGTGAATAAAATGAGTTGAAGTCGAACACTCGTAGAATCATTTGACTAGGAGCCAATGATGAAGACTCCTGATCAAACAGAAGACTACCTGCCACTGATTTCTACAAGTATCTAGGTACTGATGGGTTTCTGGATCAACTTCCTAGATAAGATCCTGAAGTCGATAGGAAGAGATCTGTTGAAAGGTAAGCACTGAGGCATCCTACATCAATCGACACGAAATGAAAACCAACTGATTTTGTTTATGATTGAGATAATTAAGAGTAAATGGGGATGTCGGGCGACAAATAATTTCTTGAATAATGGGAGGTTTGGTTGATAACAGGAGCAGTAGATAGCGAGATTTGCTTGAACAATAGAAGGCAATGTAACAAGGTACTAGGCAACTGAGGCTTAATGAACACCAAAGAGTGTGTTAGGATTTTACCGGTGCAGGGACACTGGGAAATGAAGGCTAATACTCATAGATGATAGGGTTTGGCTAACTATGAAAGAGTTTTCTGGGAAGTGCCATGTTCAATAATTTTGCTGCCAAATCGACCTTTCTGAAATGTAACAGAGGTAGTATCCATTTTGTCCAAATTTTTCCCCGTCTGATTAAGTTTAACGAGTCCAGAAGAGTAAACTCGGTGAATTTTTCATGTTTAGAGAGTCTGAAAAATATCATAAAAGACAACTTCGTGCCCCGTCTGATTAGGTTTAACGAGTCCAGACGAGAAAACTCGGTGAATTTTTCATGTTTAGAGAGTCTAAAAAATATTATAAAAGACAACTCCATGCCCCGTCTGATTAGGTTTAACGAGTCCAGATGAGCAAACTCAGTGAATTTTTCATGTTTAGAGAGTCTGAAAAATATCATAAAAGACAACTCCATTGGGGTACCTTTGTCATGTCTTGATAACCGGGCACGACAAAGGGATAATAGTAAGCCCAAAACAGTTCATTTTTCGTGAGTTAGTCCATCAAAGCCGGAAAAGTGAGAAATATATGTTCGATGGACGTCTACCTCATTTTGTTATGAGTACGAGGAGATGAAGTAAACTCAATACTCTTTGTGAAATTTTAATGAGTCCAACAAAGAAAAACTCAGTGCCCTCCGTGAAATTTTAACGAGTCATGCGGAAAAAACTCAGTTACTTTTTCGGTTTAAAGAGCTTTGAAAAAAAGGAAAAGAATGGCTCCTTACTCTCTGTCGTGGTAGTTTAATGAGCCTGACAAAGTGAAATCGGGGTTTTTTCAGTTTTATGAGCAAGAAAAAGGTTCCTAAAAAGAAAGCTCAATGCGTCTTCATAATTTTAACGAGCTTGAAGACGAGAAATCTAGGTTTTTCGGATTAACGAGCAAGAAAAAGACCATAAAAAGAATGCTTGATATCAACTTCGTATAGGTTTAACGAGTCTGAAGAAGGGAACTCAAGTTTTTTCGGATTAACGAGAAAGAAAAATACTGTAAAAAGAACGCTCGAAGCTTCTTCGTGTAAGTTTAACGAGCCCAAAGAAGAGGACTCGAGGTTTTTCAAATTAATGAGCAAGAAAAATACCATAAAAAGAATGCTCGAAATTTCTTGATCTCTTTCTCGTCAATAGAAGGATCTATTTCAAGAATTTTCTTGTAAGACCAAGAAAACACATCGCGGAATTCCTTGCAAAGGGATGTGAAGCACGCAATTTCCTCAGGATTGCAATCTTCTCCAATCTGAATATTTTCCACGATACCCGTTTTGACCGAGATATCAATGAGCATTGTCTTAGAAATATTACCCATGTTCCCTTCTGAATCGATCGGTTGAACAGTCGTGTAAGCGGAGGGAACCATCTCAGGTGGGTCAAAGGATGGGATTTCAATATTTATCATGTCTGAATCGATCATCGAAGTGCGATGGTGAAACTCTCCCCAAGGTCATTCTTCTAAAGACATGATCTCTCGAATAGCTTCGTTTGTAGGCAAGACTTCATTGAGGAGATCCTTAGAGAGAACTGTGATGGGAGGGAGGTTTGTACCTTTGGTCGAGACCATAGAAGTGGAGGGTTTAGATGTAATTTGGATGGCTTGGTAGGCCAACTCGGTTGGTGAGAGCGGCATCTGATCTCCGTAGGAATCAATGTCTGAAGGTGCCGGGAGAATCCATGGGTTGATAGAGCCATCAGAAGTGGTGGATATCATTACAACCGTATTTGGGATCCGTGGTGGCAGGAGAGGAAAACAACCCAGTAGGGAAGATGCCTTCAGAAGACCAGTACCGATACTGACCTAAGAGTCAGGAAAACCTCCTATTAGGGGTACAGTGCTACTTGGTAACGTGGCATAATCAGGGGTGCAGAAGGATAGCTGATCCACTGTGACTATTTTCCCATCCAATGGAAATAGGATGAGTCGGAAGACCGAAGACACAATGTCGGAAGACCAAAGACACAATGGCAGTCATGGCATAAGACCAACTGCAACCAAGCAATAAATTATAGTCTAGATGGCGCTCTACGACTTCAACATCCACGTTTACCGTTTTCCCGCTCACAGTGATGGGAAAGCGAGAAAGGTATCCTTTTTGGAGGAACGTGTGGCCATCAAAAGTTTTGAGGGAATTCAATGGCGGTGTTAGGGTAGGAGAACCTAAATTGAGCCAGCAAGCTTGTGACATAACGCAGGTCGAAGCACCTTCTTCTATGACAGTGCAATGGATTGGTCTCCCTTTCGACACAAATTGCACCTGGAATGCGAGTTGGTGTGAGAGGCGAGGTTTAGATTTTTCCATATCAAAGATAGATAGCATGGAATCCTAGGGGTCTATTCCACCAATGGCCGAAAGCAAGGCTTTCCTTTGTGTTGGACAGGTTTGTAATACTTCGAGAGCAGACATAGCTGACGGTGCCTGTGCCAAATCTTCTACAATGTTGTAATTTTGGGCTGCACGTGCAGAGGTGTTATGAGTCGTGCGTCGAAGTGTCCCTTTGGGGGGACGAATCACGGGTCAGCAGTAGGCCGTTCGATATGAAAATCATTGGGCGGTGGTGGATTTGAACTAGTACTAGGTTCTTGAGCATCTATGGTAGGATTTCCATAAAGCTTGGCTCGAGTTTTAAGTTCAACACTCTCAATTCCATAAATGGCGGATGGTCCTTCGCCGGAAGGATGTGAACCACCACTGCCCTGTTGATGGGGTTGTGGCAGATTTTGAACCATGTGTTGATGTTGTTGCTGCTGATTAGGGAAAGGATTATGAAGAATGGCAGGTGTTCACCCAAAATCCTTGTTGGCAATAAAATCGGTGCATTCCTGCAGCCGAGGAAATTTGTATGTCAAGTGGTCCTCCGCACAGATCTTGCAAGGAAATTTCATGGGTTTATCCTTCCCTTTGTCATTTTTGGCAACGTTTTTCTGATTAGGGTTATTCTGATTATCCGACTGCTCTTCCGAAGAAGATGTCTTTTTCTTGTTCTTCTTATTTTTGCTGCTAGGTTTTTGTGAGGTTTGCATTGAATTTACCTCAGCGGTAGGAAGAGTAGTTGTTTGGTGAGGGGCGGTGGCAGCCAAAGATGGCTAGGAGGCTTGCCCCCAAGACTGCTTTGTGGCCACACTGGAGATTGTGCCAACGAGACTGTCGGCATGTGCTCCGGTTTTCTGAGTGGCCAGAGGATTTGGGTTACCAGGGGCATTGGGGAGTAGATTGTATAGCGTGCCAGATTGTGAATAGATTAAATCCAAATGTTGGGCATGACGAATGCATTGATCTTCTGTAACTGCACCAGAAAGGCCAATGTATTTAGAGATGTGGGGTAAAAGAGACTTACAAAACCAATTGGCTAAGAGATGATCCGAGATTGGTGCTTTGACTAGCCTCCTCCTACATCTCCATTCATGAATGTGATCGGAGATGTGGGTGGCAGTGTCTTGGCGCAGCGAGGTTAACAGTTCCGTACCGGTTTCAAATATAATTTGTAATTGGAAGTTCTTCAGAAACTTTGTTGCTAAAGCGCCAAAAGTATTGATGGCGGCGCGTGGTAATTCGATGTACCACTTGGTAGCATTGCCTGTAAGGGTGCGGGGAAACAGTCGAAGCCAGACACTATCATCCACCATGGAATTGGATATAGACCATAGATGAAAGGTAGTGATGTGTGCAACTGGGTTGTCCCCTTGTTTCCCGTCGAACTTCGGGATATCAGAAGGAATATTATGTGGTACTGGAGGCCAGAGCGGGTTGTGATTGATGGGGTCGTTAGTCAGTTTATGGATATCGGGGATGTCCAAAGCTGCCAAAAATGGAAATTGTGGATTTTCCCCCAAATCTAACCAAGGCAGTATGGGCTAACTACTTAGACCATAGGGTCCACCCATCAATGTGTTACCAGGAGGATAAGTAGGACTTTGATAAAAATTTCCTATAGGTGGAGGAGTAGGGGCGTATTGTTGTTGTCCATAGGGCATATTGTATTGCAGGGCGAACGATTGGTTGTCCCCAGTATAAAATTGCCCTCCCACTCCAGATGGAGGTTGGGGTTGGTTAGTCCAAATGGATGCAATAGAGATTCCGGGAGGCATGCTACTACTTGCATAATTTGGCAATGGCATAGACCCTACACCTATATTTGAAACACTTAAGGGAAAAGTATTGACAATAGGTTGTCCTATTTGTCCTAAGGTTTGCAGGGGAAGTGAAATGTCTCATGCTACCTGTGTGTTGGTGACACTGCCCCCTGGTATAGTGGCCAAGGGTTTTGAACTCAGCATAGGGTTCCAATCAAAATGGTTGCTAAAAGGCACCGAAGTAGTCATAATCATGGGAGGAGCTACCGTGGGGCCCAACGTGGTCACGGTAGGAGTAGATGCCGAAGGATTCGACAAGCTACTGACAGTTGTGATGATCGTAGGGTTGGGATCAAGTATATGTTGACTACTGGGGTTACCAAGTGATGGCATAGAACTGACCACCGGCAGGGAGGATGGTGGCGAACCTGGGATGGTTTCCATTGGCATCGACCCTGTGTATGCTGGTGGTGAAAAGGATGTTTTTGCGGCCGAAGACATATCTTGGCGTGGTGGAATCTGAATTATCACAGGCCCCAACGGATCAGTGAGCAGAGGATTGTAATGAGGTACAACCCCTTCTGTGAAAGGGTCCTCCGGAAATTCTGGATGATATGAGGCTATGTGAAGATCAAGATTAGTCAGTGGAGACTGCTCTTCCGTAGAAGGAACGGGTTCACCAAGGTTCAGTTCTTCCTCAATAGTTAGAGGAGGTAGACCTTGCTGTCGTCGAGACAAACGGCATGGGTCGGAGGATGCCACGGTGACTTGTTTATTTTTTTTAACAATTTTTAATGAATTGTGATGTATTATAAAGTCTTAATGACAGTAACCACACACCGAAAAAAGAAAAAAGGACTCTCTAAAATCAATCAGCAAGCAACCAGAATAGGGTGCCTTGTCTGAGTACTACCATTTGCTGGTGATGAAATCCAGTAACACAATAGTATACAGAGAGGGTTGGTCGAAAGTACAGTCATGGTCACTCTAGAGCTTCACCCGAACCTTAGAGGATAGGTGTAAGCACTCTCGTGAAGATGAGTACCCTCCTAAAGACCAAAGACAGAGTGGATCCGTCTATTTCAGGTACCAGGACAGCCCGTCCCAGTCACCTTGTGTAAGTCCCTAAAAAGTATGGCCACTAAATATACCTCAAATCACAGACATCATTAGGGGGGCCCACGGTCAAGGACAGTATGCTATATGGGCAGAATACCAAGATCCCCGATCTAGTTTCGACATCCCCGAAGGGAACCCTAATATATAACACACCCACCAGATACAGTCGAAGGCGGGCTACCTTCTTTTGCACCCAAGTGTTGTCTCATGCTGAGCTCCAGTAAAGGAACGGTCCTAATAATATGAGTGCAGTAGGATTTTTCTCGTTAATGACTCTAGTTTCAAGTTTTGAGATCTTGGGTGATTTTCTCACTTTTCCTAACCCAAGATCCTAGCCTGAACTACTGTTTGTGTGAGCTCAAATAAGAGTAATGTGATTGATTTTATTATCGCTTGATTCTTAGTGTACTTGAAACACTGTTACCGATGAAATAGGTAACCTGACCTCAAAACGGGAACTCTAGCCCAAAAACTCTCAAAAAACATGAAAAAACACCCAAAAAAAAAATGTGTCTTCCAGAACGCACTTGTTTTTTTTTAAGGTCAAATTTCAACATTTTCTAAAATTATGCTAAAAACAAAATTTTTTGTTGAAAAAAGGATTGAAAAAACACCCCCAAAAAAAAAAGTGTGTCTTCCAGAACGCACTTCGTTTTTTTTTAAGGTCAAATTTCAACATTTTATAAAATTATGGTAAAAACAAAATTGTTTCTTGAAAAAAGGATTGAAAAAACACCCTCAAAACAAAACTAGTTGATGCTGGAATAACAAAAAAAAAATATATGTCATACTTTTGGCATTTTTTAAAATAGAAGTAACATCTTTTAATTTTTAAAATTCAAACATTAAAAAAAAACCTAAAATTTAAGAAAAAAAATAAATTTAAAAAATAAAAACATTTTAAAGCTTAAAATTTAAAAATATATGAAGATAAAAAAAAATAAAAATAAAAACAAAGTAAAAATTTTATTTCAATCATTAAAAAAAACATAAAATTTAAGGAAAAAAAATTTAAAAAATAAACCAAAAAAAAATTAAGATTAAAATTTAAAAAAATATAGAAATTAAAAAATAAAAATAAAAACAAAATAAAAATATTAAATTTAAAAAAAAAACAAGTTAAAAAAAGAAGGAAATTATAAAAAATAAAATACAGAAATTAAATTTAAAAAAGAAAAAGAAAATGCTTATTAAATTTTAGAAAAGAAAAAAAAAATTAAAACAAATAATTAAATTTAAGGAAATATATTAAAATTTAATAAATTTAAAAATTGAAAATTAAAAAAAAAACACTATTCAAATTAAAAGGAAAAAAAGAAGAAAACATAATTAAAAATAAAAAATAAAAATAAAATACAACGAAAATATTAAATTTAAAACAATATATATTAAAAAAACAAATAAACTATAAAAAATAAATTAAATTTAAATTATAAAAAATAAAATATATATATGAACTAAAATTAAAATAGATATATACATCAAATTTTATTAAATTAAAAAAAAAGGTTAATATTAAAATAACAAATTAAATTTAAAAACAAAAATATTAAATTTTAATAAATAAATGAATAAACAAATAAATTTTGAAAGAAAAAATAAATTTTAAATATAAAAGAAAAAAAAATATTGTTAAACGAAAAACTTTAAAAACTTTAAAAATAATTAAAAATGGAAAATTGAAAAAAAGAAAAAAAAAATATTAAATAAAAAAATAATTTAAAAAAATTAAGTTTCATTAAAAAAAAAATCTAATTTTAAATACACAATTTTAATTGAAATAAAAAAATATAAAAATTTTATGTAATTAACAAAAAAAAAATAATAAAAAAGTAAAACATTTAAAAAAAATATTAAATCCAAATAAATTAAAAAAATATATATAAAATTTATTGAATTTTATAAAATTATATTAAAAAACTAAGTTAATAACAAAGAAAAATTATGAAATTTAAAAAAAAATCAATTAAATAAAAAAATTTGGCAAAATTTAATAAAAAATTATTAACAAAAAAAAAAATAATAATAAATTTAAAACAAAAAAATAATAAAATTAAAAAAAATTAAAACAAAACCAAATTTATTTTAAATAATTAAAAAAAAAAATTAATATTTTGAAATTTAAAAAAAAAATAAAAAAAAAATTAATATTTTGAAATAAAAAAATAAAAAAATAAAAAATCAATTAAAAATTAAAAATTTAAAAAAATTCAATCGGCCCGCCCGCTGGGCGGCGGTGGCCGGCCGGGCAGCGCCACGGGGGCGGCCCAGCCGGCCTCCCGGCCACCGACGGGCGAAGGGCCGATTGATTTTTTAATTTTTTAATTGATTTTATAATTTTTTAATTTTTAATTGATTTTTTTGTTAATTTTTTTTTTATTGATTTTTTTTTAATTGATTTTTTTTTTTTTTTAATTTCAAAAAAATACTTTTTTTTATTGAAAAAATTAATTTTTTTTTAATTTAATATTTTTATTTAAAATAAAATTCGTTTTTTTATTTTTTTAAAATTTTTAATATATATACACATCTAATTTTAATTTGATTTTATTTTTATTTTTTAATTTTTATTTAATTTTTTATATTTTAATTTTAATTTGATTTTTTTTTTTTTAAATTTGAATTTCAAAAAATTTAAAATTATTTTTTTAATTCAATTTTTTTTATTTTAAATTCAATTTGTTTAATTTTTTTATATTTAATATTATAGAATAATTATTTTTTTTAAATTTAAAATTTAAAATTTATTTATTAAATTTTTTAAATTTTAATTTAATTTAATTGTTTTTCTTAATTTTTTCGTTTATTTAGTTTTTCATTTTTAAAATCTATAAATGGTTTCATTAAAAAAAAAAAAAAAACACTAAATTTATGTATATTTGTTTTTTAAATATTTGCACGTGGTTTTTTTCATTTTTTTTGTTTTTTAATGATAGGTTTTTTTTTTTAATAATTTTTTTATTTTCTTTTTCTTTTTCAATTTTAATTGTTTTTTTTTTAATTTGTTTTTTTTGTAAATTTTAAAATTTGTATTTTTTTCCTTATTATTATTATTTTTTTTAATTTAAATTTTTAAATTTAATTTCTTTTTTTTTAAAATTTTTTTTTTCTAAATTTTAATTTTGTAATTTTAATTTTTTAATTTTTTTTTTTTTTAAATATATATATATATTTTAATATATTGTTTTTTTTAATAAGTTAGAAAAAAATGTTTTTGATTTTTTTTTTTTTTTTTTTTTGGTCAATTTTTGTTTTTTTTCTTAAAATTATGTGTTTTTTTTCTTCAAATTTTGTCATTTCCTTTGATATAATTTTCAAATATTTTTGTTTTTTTAAATTTATTTTTGTTTAAATTTTTTATTTTTATTAGCTATTTTTGTTTTTTTTACATTTTTATTGGTTTTTTTATTGTTTTTATATATTTTTTTTTATCTAAGTTTTGTGTTTTATTACCAACATGAAAATCACCACTCTAAAAAAAAAAGGTTGATGCAGCATCAATACGTTTCAAAATTAGCATGAAAATCACTGCTCTAAAAAAAAAAGTTGATGCAACATCAATACCTTTCAAAATTAGCATGAAAATCACTGCTCTAAAAAAAAAAGGTTGATGCAGCATCAATACATTTCAAAATTAGCATGAAAACCACTGCTCTAAAAAAAAAAAAAATTGATGCTGCATCAATACATTTCAAAATTAGCAAAATTAGCATGAAAATCACTAACATTTAAAAAAAAATATTCATACTTCATAAATAAAAATTTTATAGTGTCAAAAATGTGCACCAAAAAAAAAAATGGTGATTCTGCATCACCACTTTTCAAAATCGGGTGCTTTTTATGCTACAAAAAAAAAGTAGGTAACATTGCGGTTACCTATTTCATCGGTAACATTGTTTTGATTATTAGTCTTGCGGAGGAGGAGTGGACGTATGAAATGTAATGAGACTCTGACTCAAGAAACCATGCAAAACATGCTCTAAATATTCAATTCGATGAAGAGTATTTCTACAAGGAGAGGTTTCTTTTCAACATCCATGCACTAACATTCAAATAACGCAGTTCAACTTTAAATATTTAGACTTCTATCTACCTCTTCATAACAGTCTATGAACTGAAATTTTTAGAATTAACTCAGCTAAATGTAGAAAAAACTAAAAAAAAAATTCTTCTCTAAAAAGTAAATGCTTTTGACACTAACTTTTCAAACAAGAGCAAACAAATAGAAATACCAGCTTAGTAAACAAGCACAGGGATTCAGTCAAGGAGATATACTGATGGCCAAAAAAATCTGTAGCTAAAACATAATCACAATAGTGAACATCAAGTTTTGGCTGAGTAACACACTGTCTCTGAGTAAAGACAACGTTAATCCAGAGACTAACGCACTGTATTTAAGCAGAGCCAGTGTTATAACGCACTGGAAAACCTACAGAGGTAGTGTTAGCTAGGGAAAAATTCTTCAGATGGTAAAACAAAAACAGGATTGAACTCTGCGAGCTTTTGAAATGTCTACTGGGAATAAGTAGTGGTCAGAAGGATCTGTGAATAGAGGAAACAAGAAAGGAGGAAAGAAATAGTTCGAAAACTATGGGGCAATCCCCAACGGAGTCGCCAATTCTGTTATAGGGTAAAATGCTTGGGTTGTTGGTTATCGTATATCCCTCTCAGGGCTTTCTGGTGCCTGAGGAAGATAGTAAGATTAGCTGTACAGTTCACAAAGATGGCATATAAATGTTCATATTAACTTAAAACCACTTGATGGAAAAAGATAGAAGATTACCTCTTTAATGATATTGGAATCCTTTGGAGAGCACTAGGTAGCGAAGCATCGTTTCTCCTTCACTAGCTCCAAATCTAGGTCCTGCAATCAATTAAAGCACCCGTGTAATTTCTAACATAACATGCATTTCCTATCAATTAAGTCAATATATAACAAACATTTAAAATGTGCACATCTAAGCCATTCATCTCATGCTATATAAGTGATTAAATATTAATGACAATATCAACGCATAGAATGGACAAAACATATACATTTCTATTGATTTGTAAAAAAGGAGGATTACAACCATCGGTTGCACCAAGCCCTCCTCAGCCTTCCAATCTATCTATCTCTCAAAGTGGTGATGTCTTGATCAACAAGTTCTCAATGAACCTCTTTTACCTTTGACCTTCACACTACAACAATGATCTCTACTTCACAAGTATTCGAAAACTTGACAATCCTTTGACCTTGAACCAAGAGCCTTCAACTCCATTTTATAGGAGATGGAGAGAGCAATCATTGCCCTTCTCCTTCTACCAGTTCTTGAATAGAAAAAACCAAGATGTTTCCTCAACCTCCATGCTTTTTCCTCCTTTGAGAGTTCAGTTGTTTATGGAAATGCCCAATAAGAGTTGGTGCTTTGCAATTTCCTTTTTTGTACTGATTCTCTTGTGAAAAAAAGTTGGAGATTCAAATCATTCTTCGCGGGTTTTTCCCATTTCAAACTTAAAACACGAGTAACGCTGCCCTCAAGTGTAAATAGAGCGTTTCCCTAGCCACTAATGCGGACCATTCACTAATCAGCTACGTTATAATGTTCTTGTGTTGTTATAGAGAGGCGTTACCTTGGTAGAAATAGGTTTAATTTAGGTCTTTGTATTCCTTCCATATTTGTCTTCTCCTCTGAGCTGATGAGGAGGCATTTTGACCTGTAACAGAACCTGTTTGTTATATTTTGATTATTCAAGAATTTGTTAACCACTCTTGAACATGACATTTTCATTCACCTGGGTTGGTAAATCCTTTGCCTAACAGTTAATCAAACCATTTTGAAAGTCTTCAGCCGGTTTCTGGGTATTACCTTGGGTCAATTGTCACCAAGCCATCTGTAGTGTCGTTATGTGTTCAAGAGGACAGTTCAAACAAACCATTCATCTGCAAGATATTTTTCTTTCATTTTGACCATCCCTGAGTCAGTCCTTGCCAATATATTTCTTCAAAAATTGATCTATGATTTCATGTTGTGGGCTTGCTTATGACAGATCACTTTCTATCGACGACAACTCATTATCTAGGAAGTTGATCTAGAAATCATCAGTACCTTGGAATCTGCATGCCTTAATGGCAGGTTTTTCGCCTTCGACGACAGGCTGCATCATTGACCTTCGATCGAATGATTCCGTGACATGTTCGACTTCAGCTCATTCATTCACATTTCATGGATTGTACTGAGTACTTTGAGAGCCATTAACATTACTGGTGGTTTCTCTCACACTTGCTAACAGTTCACATTATTGACTGGTAATCAAGTGGTTTCTACCATGTTCGACTTCGACACATTCATTCACATGGATAGGATCGTACTTGTTCGAGAAGCAGAAATCAAGACCCTGGATCTAGTTTCTACCATCCAGGCTGCTAGGAATTTTGTTATTCATTTATATAGTGGAATATTCATAAACAGAGGGTTGCGTCCATACTGTGTCTACACATGTCTATACTATTGATGTATTGAAAATCATTCCTGTATTAGAACAATTTAAATCAGTCTTCTAGTTATTTTTGATCTGAGTATGGGAATTCCTACCTCAGCGATGATATCTTTACATATATATGTTTTTCATTGAATGATTTTTTAGGTTCTGACTGGGCTGTCCATAGGATGATCCTTGAAATGATAAAGTACTTCACTCTTCATATATGACAGACTTCATCTTCATATATTCCAGACTTCGCACTTTAGGGGGAAATTTGTTGCACCAAAAACTGTCACCTTGACATTCTGCTGACTGTATGAGCTCATTGTCACTCATACTTACCTCCTCTGTAAGTATTACAACCTCTACTCCTCATGTCAAGCCCTAAAAATAGGAGAAAAACCCTAAAAAACTCCAAAACCCTGGGTACGCAGGTAATGTGAATCTTACCAGCGTTCTTGGCTGGGGTACGTAGGTAATGTGAAGTTTACCTGCATTCTAGAATGCAGTTTCTCTGTGTAATGCCTGTGTACCCCTGTCAAAGTCAAAAGGGTGAGAAATTAAAGTGAAAAAGCTGATTTTTGGTCAATTCTAGAAGCTTCTGGATGAGATTTTTTGGGGGTGAGTACGCTTTTGTAAGGTTCATGCATCCCACACCTTAAGGAGCTAACCCCTTGATGTGAGGAGCCTATCCCTTTGAAGGAGGATTCTATCCCTTCATAGGTGGAACCCTGACCTCCTCATCTGCACTATAAAAAGAGGCATTGGGTAGCCTCAAGGGGAGTTCAAGCTTTAGTGTGTGATTGAGGTGAAGTGCTGTTGAGATTTAGACTCCTTTCTACTAAGCTTTTGTGAGGAAAGATCACATACTTCTATGTGCTCCTAGAGGAAGAGTGAAAGGCTTATCAAGGTAGAGGAAACTCCTAATTTGGACCCCGGGAAGGCCTGTTCAACATCAAGGCTAAGGTTGTAAGGTTCTTCTATTATTTCAAAGTTAATACAATCAAGTTTGTTTTTCTCAATAAATTATCATTCGATTGTTTATTTCAATAAGCTGTCGTTTGATCGTTTATTTCATATATTCCTTGATCACTATGATAGGTATGTTTTATAATTATTTGTTATACAAGTGCTATTTAATATTTTCTTTTTTGTGATTGCAGGTCTTTAAAGACATCACTTTCAAGTGACGGACGAACTATTGTTGTGATGAAAGAACTATTGTTGCGACAAAAGAACTACTGATGCGACGAAAGAACTACGGTTGCAAATAATCATTTGGATCTAAGGTAGGATCGACACCTTTATAGAATTTACTTGTAAAATGAATATATTTAGAGAAAGATAAACTTAGTTTTTCGTTTGTTGCTAGATTGTCTTCTGACATTAGGGAGATCGATCTTGTCTGCAAGATCGATTTATCCAGCCAACATAGCCTTATATATGCACGAGGCTCTCAAGATTCATTGTCATATTCTTCAACCAACTTCCACCCAAAGAATCACTTCCTTTTTCACAATGCTCTAGGTCATATATTTTATGTTACAGTGGCACTTTAGAGTCAATGCAAGGAACTTGAAAGGAAATATGTCCTTTTGAAGTTATACTACTAAATGTACTTCTAAAAATATCTTGAAACTACTTGAAATTATACCTCATAAATTCTGAAACATACCTGGATGAGGCTTCATGAATGAATACTATGGATGTATTCTATTCTAATTCTCTGAACTGGATTTCTTGAAAGGTACTCTCCACAAACTCTATAGAGCATGAGAAATATCATTAGTTCAAATTTCCTAGTCAAGGTTGGTTTAAATGCATCTAACTGGGTATCTTGCATACAAGCTTACATTGAAGCTCAACTAAATGAGTTTTGGGAAGAGTATGCAACATTGAATGTGTGGAAAATTGATCCCAATACATTTGACATATTTTTTATTGATGCCTAAAATGTTTAATAAGTGAATAATGTATCATATAGTTGTAAAGTAAGTTGTAAAGCGAATAATGTATCTTGCTAGTGGAAGTTGCTATTGAATTTCCTTAATGGAGAAAAGTAACATGCTATGCCTCATATTCTTCTTTGCTTTCAATGTGACTCCTCATGTGATTTTCTGCTGCTAAATAAGTGTATACAATTGTGGAGTAGAATGTCTTTGCATGAACTCTTGTATTTGAAGCCAATACATTAGACCTTATAATTTGCTGAACAACTTGTTGTTGTAAAGCATCCTCTTGTTTTAAATCCATCCTAGGCTTCACCATTGGAGCTTGTTGTAGAAATTGATCATTCTTTTCAAGTTTTGGAGTTATCCTTTCTACTTAGATACCTTATGACCTTGTCATTCTTAATCTTGACAGTTGTGTGTAAATATAGAGTGCCAAACATATATTTCATGAGATCTATTGATATGCAATATATTTCCCTGGAAACAAGAGCCTTCATGTCAGAATTTCACCAGATATGTAACCTAGGTTTCAAATGTCAATGACGGGAGTATTCTTAAGGAATAATGAACCACATAAATTAGGGGCTCTATGATTGCAAAGAAGTGTGAATATTATATTATTTTTGCGTTCAGACATGAATATTTCTATTGAGATATGTTGCAGAGGATTTTGTTTCATTGACTGCATATAAAGAGGAAAACATTAGTATTCAAGCCAATCCTGCCTCCAATTTTTGTGACGATTTCATCATGACCTTGTTTTGATCTCACTTATCGCTTTCCCCTGATTCATGTCTACCCATAAATTTTGTGTAGTATAACATGACCAATTTAATCAGTAGGCCAAGAGCACCAAACAAATGAGTGATTTCCACGTTCAACACCAAGCGATCACTAGCATCTATGAGAGCTTTCAGAACATCGACAACATCCATCAATAATTCTAATTCCTTGATATATTTTTGCAATCATAGGATTGTAGGTGGACTCCATATCTTTCAGTTTGTCATCAAATTTATCAGCCTCAACTAGTGGGTTATTATCTAGCCACTGGATTTCCTTCTCAATTGCATCTCCAATCATTTTTCAGGGGGATCCAACTTGGCCGCAATTTTCTTAGCCTTGGTTGTGTTCCTAATGTTTTAGGCATAGTTCTCTAACAATTTTTTTTGATTCTACATTCAAATTCAACTTCTCATCCTCAACACTTGTGGAAAATTTATAACATCTATAGAGTCCTCAGGCTATAGCATACGCTCAACACCTGAGCAGCCTTTCTCCAGCTCGATGCTTGACATATGACACTGGAAACTCAAGCTCTATTGTTGGTATGAATCTCCATTAATCAGTTTTTCATTTGTGAGCTCTATATATGGAGGCCCTTCAACTTGATCGATGATTTCACATGCTGAGGCATCATTCATTATGTTAGGGATATAAATATAAAGGGGTATAAAAAACGTTAATGAAAAAATGAATACCCACTATATCTAGTGAAAGTAGGGGTTTTTTAAATTGGGAAAATGTATTGGGTTAGTATTGGTAAGGGGTTAACTAAAGTGATTTTTTGAGTTATTTTCAAATATGTAGTCAAATTAAAGGTATTTTTTAGTATGCCACGAACACACATGTTATGTCATAGGTTAATTGAGTGAAACCCCTGTGGGTTCATCCCTTGGACTAGATAGGAGGAATGTGGTCGTCATGCATGCATTTAGGTTGTAGATGTGCTTGTTATATATGCATGGTGATGGTCACTGTTATAATTGTGTTTCCATGCAGGAGTTGATGATGTTGTTTTTGGGATGTGCTTATCATGAATGCATATCGGTTGTATATGCATTTGTTATGCGTGTCAATTTATATATGTTTTTATGCATGAGTTCATTTTATGTAGTTTGTGTCATCATGATGTTGTTGTTTTTTATGATGTTGATGTGTTGGTTGAGATAGAGCAAGAGATGCAGATCACCAGAGTGAGATTGCATCACTAGATCTTGGGGTAAGAATATATCATCATAAATGTTTGTATATTGGGTATGCAAGTATGTTTTTTAATGGTTGTTAAAAGAATTAGGGTTATGTACATGTATGTCAATCTATGGTTGTTGATGTTACATGTATGATAGAGGATAGTTAATTAGTGTAATCATATGTACATGCGTCATTTTGTCATGAATGATAGTAACTTGTTTTTATATGCATTGTGATCACATGCATGATGATTATGTTCATTGAAACTAAGATATTGATGTTATATGTATCATGCTAATTTGGATTTGCATGTGTGGATGGTTAGGGTTATGAAATTCAGGTATGAGTCGACGTATCTGTGATATTGTGTTGTACTAATCTAGACTGACTATGCATATGTGATTGTTATACATGAATGAAAATTGTTTATGAACTTATGTTGTGATAATATTAGCTAGTTATTGTTATGGATATCTTGACCTTATTTGTGTTCAGTAAATATCTTCAAAAGTTATACCATGTAAATATAGATTGATTGTGCAAACAAGATAGTCTCCCTTGAGATACATTAAGGTATGATTTTGATTATGTCATCTACTTTGTGCTTGAATGTTTGATTATGTTGTATATTTTGTGTTTGAGTGTTGTGTGTCTATTATTTCTTCTATTTGATGCTTGAATTCTTGATTTAATTCAAGATATGAGTGTTTGTTTGTAATATTTCCTGAAGGAATGATCTTGTTTCAAGACAGTTGTACTAACACATTATGTGCTGAGATAACTGATATGTACTTGAGTGTAAGCATGTGCTAGTTGTAGTATTCTGATTTTTACTATTAGTTGATTATTATATGGTTATTAGTCTTGGTAAAGGTTGATTACAATTAATAGACATGATGTTTGATCCTTGTAACGTGTGCTTGACATGTGTAAAAATTTGCAGGGAAACATGCTTCGTATTAGCATGAAAAAGTAATGGTTGATGTGTTTATATAAATAACAGCTGGGTGATGTGATAACATATAAAAAGATTCAATTTTAGCAAGGTAAAAGGTAACAGAAAATAATTGGGTGAGAATTAATTTGGCTATGTTTGGAAACCGCAATGACAAATGCATTAATGCATTGAATATAGGAAGTTGTTACACCATTTTTGGTCATCTAACCTGTTACTATTAGATGGACCTAAGTACACCATGTAAGACCAATTTTACTCTAAGTAAAATTTCTTTCACTATGAAAAATAACTTAGTAAAACACCTTTATTAAGTTGTTTATGGTCTAAACGGGAAACCCCATGAGGAAATATTAAATAAATCCACATTTGTTTGATTTTCCTCGAGGAATAATTAGTTAAACAACAGTTTAATTAATATTCCTGGTCATATTTAACCCAAAACAAAAAAATTAATTAGATATATTACTATTTATATTATTATTTTCTAGGAATATTTATTTAAACCTTATTTAAATAGTATTCCTTGTTAAATTTGACTAAATCATTGATTAATAATTAAACAAATAATTATTTATTTGATTATTATGCAACCACATCCTTAAAATGATAAATAAATAATTTATTTATTTATTATTTACAAATAAAGGGATTTGACCCAAGTCAAATTCTTTTTTCCCTCCAACAAATATAATAAAATATTCCATAAAAGTTGGATCTTGATTTGGTTAATAATATTTTAATTATGCACCGATATCTAGACTAACTCAATATTTTGTTGTAAATATAAGGGTTTTCCCATTCATTCACCACCTTTTGTTGCCTAAAGATTACTCTGGATCTATACTTTTGGTCTGACTTTGATCCACCATTATTATCATATTTTTCTATCTTTTGCTTGTGAGCTCCCTTTGAGTTCCATTTTTGTCTGGTTTTTCTACACCATCAACAGAGAGGAATTTTAGATCTGAAGTGATGAGGACTTACAAGAACCCATCCCATTGAGGAGAACTGGTAACATCCTTCTATTTTTTCCTCCCAGGTGCCCTTAATATAAAATTCATTCAACATATTCTTATCTTGTCTATTGGATGCATGGAGTAAATCTCGATTTTATTTACTTCTTAATGTCTTTTAATGCATAGATCTAGATTTTTGTAGAATTTATCTTGATCACCTAATTGCATATCTAAGGATATTGGCAGTCATGTTTGTTGTTAGGGTTGTTTTTTATGCACAAATAAAGTGGTATTTTTTCATACACTTGCAATTAAGATTCATACTAACCTCTCTTCTCATGATGATGAGTCAGGTAACTTTGCCGCGTCAGGTGGTCTTTCTTCCACCAGTCACCCCATCTTATATTACGATGATGAAATTATGGAAGTAGCCACCACCCCTGACTTTATCTATCTCCCCTTACATTGAACCCATGCATTCGAACCACATACACCTTGTGGCCATTACATTGACACCCAATGTTTGGGTAAGGGGTCACCTATATTTGAGAGACTAGGAGAAGAAATTCTCCACAAATATCCTAGTGCATCTGGTCATGTCGACTCTAGTACCATCATTATTCCCTGTTTAGAAAAACCTCTAGAGTCTCATATCACTTCAGATCACTCTAGGGATTATACCCCTCATCATTCGTTCATCTTACATCAGCAACCTAGTCCCCTAGACATTGTTGTTGACCAACCTATGGGTTTTCTAGGAGAGCACCAATTCATTATCTCCAAATCCAATATTTGGGATAGTGACACCATGTATGCCAACCTAGAAGCTTATTCCATTTTCTTCATATATGCAGTACCAAAAGAGATTAGTAATCCTCCATTCCCTTTCTCAAACTACATAACCATAATGAAAAAAAATTGCACACCACATCATTTAAATGTGTTTAGATTCCCCTTTTCTAAATACATTTTGGCATCACCATAACATGCTTGGGGGCACCCATGCCCCTCAACCATAAAAATCCTATATCTCAGCAAAAAACAACATTGAAACCCCCTTTCTTTGACAGGTCACACTTTTCAAATCATTTCCTAGGACAGGTCACAATTTTCTGCCCAGTACCTGCTACTCAGGTCGTAGAACAGACCCCAAAAAGCACGACATGGCCTTTTCATGAGCTCTGGGTGCCTAAACTAAAATTTTGATTCCCTCAATTAAAATAGTAGCGTTAGGCCTCTTACCTGTAACTGACGGATCTCGACTCCAATGGTTGGTTTGTCTGCTACCATGATCACAAGATTTAGGACCTTCTCTCCTCTCTACATTCACCACAACCACACTTGCAAATGAGTGAATTTGGAGGGAAAATGCCTTATTAAAAGATAAAACCTTGATTTTTCTTTCGCCTGCTGCGGCCAAACCATAGCTCAGTTTGAAAAATATTCTATACCATTGGAAAGCTCTCACCGAGCCCTCAAATGGGTATCTATTATTTTTTTGTGATTTGATACTTCACCATGACACTTTTCGTCCAAGAAGGGTCAATTCACCACTCCTAAAAATCGAATTTCTTCACCTGCAACACTTGTACTTGGGGCACCACTTTGCCTTCATACTTATCCATGCTTGTGTCAATTTTGGTCGTGAGTAACCATCATGTACTCATGTTTTTATGGTCCCCATTGGACCTTTTCTATGTGGCAGCATGATCGAGTCACCTTTGATTAGAGCATTTGAGTTGAGTCATCATCGCATTCATGGAGTCTATCCTGAGTCCCTTTGTATCCCTCTGTAGTCCTCCATCCTTCATTTCTTGGTTCCTCTCTTGTGTCGCACATTATGGCCTTCACTCCTACTATCCCCTATCCCTTATGATATTGTGTTAGTCACTGCAAGGTCATCCATGCCCTTTATGCTCTAACAAGGGAAGTCGTATGTCTTCTACTCAGTACCCCCCATTTCATCGTCATCCCTGGTGTCAGTCTGTCGGTCGCTCTACTATTTTCTCTTGTGCCTTAGTTGAGGATCCCTTATTGCCTCACCTATGGTGGACCTCCTTCTGTTGACATCAGATCATTCATTTCAGAAGACAAGTCTAGAGGGAGGTGTACCTTGGTTCTAGCTTCCACTTTTTTTCAGCGCCTTAGATCAGGCAAAGGGACTCCTTATTGCCCTTTGACTTGATTGTTTCTCAGCTCTAGCTCATTTTTAGCATGATCGAGATCCATATAATTTATGGTTTAGTGATGCAGCAGCTGATACCGGTGATTCCCGAGTGTGTGTGAGATGTTTCAACCCTCATGAGGGGATGGCCCTATAGGTAGCCCCCCACATGCTTAGATGACCTCTTCATTACAACCTTTGATGCAACTCCATATATTTGATGATGTCAGCCTCAGCCGCTTGCAGCGCCCTTTTGTTTGCATGTATCAATCAAATTTTCATAGCTCTTTCCTATTTACAAGGGAATTTGGGTTGTATTTGTATCTCATGTACTTAGATATTATTGTACAAGTCCTGGCTGTTATCCCAGGCATAATATGTATGTGGGATTCATTATCATGTTTTACCTGGCTCATTTTTATGCCAACATGTACTATATTGTTCAGTCCCTTGTTTACTAGATGCATTATTCTTTGTACTTTTTCTCGAAGGGCATAGGTATGCCTCCCCCGCCGCCTATAGCACAGGTACTCATTCATAAAAGAGACTTGTCGCATCTGTAAGTCTTGCCTCCTCAGGGTCTAGTCCTCTAGTGCTTTAGTCTACCTTATATTTCTCTCTCTTTGACTTCCCCTTCGGTGTCTAGTGATTGAGTTCTTACAATGTACTTCGGTCATACGATTAGCTCCTAACGCTCGCACACTGGAGGGAAATATTTTACACCATTTTTTGGTCATCTAACATGTTACTATTAGACGGACCTAAGTACAGCATGTAAGACCAATTTTACCCTAAGTAAAATTTCTTCACTATGAAAAATAACATAGTAAAACACCTTTATTAAGTTGTTTATGGTCTAAATAGGAAACCCCATGAGGAAATATTAAATAAATCCCCATTTGTTTGATTTTTCTCAAGGATTAATTAGTTAAACAACAATCTAATTAATATTCCTGGTCATGTTTAACCCAAAACAGGAAAATTAATTAGATAAATTATTATTTTCTTGGAATAATTATTTAAACCTTATTTAAATAACATTCCTTGTTAAATTTGACTAAATCATTCATTAACAATTAAATAAATCATTATTTATTTGATTATTACTCAAACACATCCTTAAAATGATAAATAAATCATTTGTTTATTTATTATTTACAAATAAAGGGATTTGACCCAAGTCAAATTCTTTTTTCCCTCCAACAAATATAATAAAATATTCCATAAAAGTTGGATCTTGATTTGGTTAATAATATTTTAACTATGCACAAATATTTAGACTAACTCAATATTTTGTTATAAATATAAGGGTTTTCCCATTCATTCACCACCTTTTGTTGCCTAAAGATTATTCTGGATCTATACTTTTGGTCTGACTTTGATCCACCATCATTGTCATATTTTTCTATCTTTTGCTTGTGAGCTCCCTTTGAGTTCCATTTTTGTCTGGGTTTTCTACACTATCAAGAGAGAGGAATTTTAGATCTGAAGTGCTGAGGAATTATAAGAACCCATCCCATTGAGGAGAAATGGTAACATACTTCTATTTTTTCCTCCCAGGTGCCCTTAATATAAAATTCATTCAACATATTCTTGTATTGTCTATTGGATGCATGGAGTAAATCTTGTTTTTATTTACTGTTTAATGTATTTTAATGCATAGATCTAGACTCTTGCAGCATTTATCTTGATCACCTAATTGCAGATCTAAGGATATTGGCAGCAATCTTTGCTGTTAGGGCTGTTTTCTATGCACAACTAAAGTGGTCATTTTTTGTACACTTGCAATTAAGATTCATACTGATAGAAGTCTTATTAACCTTGATCTTGTCTCACATTATATGGATATGTGTTAGATTCATGAACATGTATTTGAATGGTATAACAGTTGGTTTCTAGTTATGGCTATATTCGTCAAGTAATTGGAGTCTCTTGATAGATGATTTATGTGCATGTTCAGATATAGGGCCGCATGCTTAGCATAACAAGGTAAAATAATTGGTATGTTGTTATATTATTTATGCACTAATAGTTATGTGTTTATGGCAATATGATGTAGGTGATTTAATGGAAAAGATACTTCCATGAAATCTTGAAGAAGGATCAGGTTGAATTTCCCTTGGAGGCATAGAGAACCCATGGGGTTGAGTCATGGTGTTTTTTGGGAATTTTGATCCTTCAGTATTTTGTGATTTGTTTGAGCTTGATTTATGGGTTCTGATTGTGTGTGATGCAATGCCTTGCCACTTTTTTTGTGGTGTCATGTTGCTATTTTTGTTTCATGGTTTTATTCTTGTTTGTTTCTTGTTCTTGATTTTATTTTTTGAGAGTTTTGGGAATTGGTTTGGGAAAGAGAAATTTAATGGAGCTCGGGGATATACGAATGAAACCCGATAGGTAAGGTAAGACTTGGATGAAGCTCAGTACATGTATAAGGGTAGTTGAAGGCAAGAATATGATAGTTAGTTGGATTTATTGGGTTAATTAGTGTAAATGGATGGTGGTAGGACAATCATAAGGAACATAAATAAGAAAGGTAAAGTAAATGGATCTGAGATATCAAATGCCTTGGATAAGTTGGGAGCTATTGTTCTCAATGTTTCGCATGTTGTGCATGGATAAAGGGATTTATATTAACCCTGACCCTATGTTATTTGGTAATTATGTTGTGATCACAATTATGCTAATATCTATATTGTATACATGTATGCATGTATGTCGTTGTCTAACAGGATCATGATTGTTTTATGCTAATTTTTATATATATGTATGTATGTAGATATCTATGTCACTGTCCAACAGGGTTGTCAGGGATCATTCTTATGGAGGAATGATTTCTTATGCAGATGAATGGCATGAAAGAGGTTCCTAGTATTATGGGGAATATGGAAAATTTTAGGGGCTAATATTTGCAGGTGGGCTAAATTTCCATGCTTTTTCCAAAAAAAATATTTTCCAATTTCCATTTTTTTTTAAATTGATTCACCAAAATTTTATAGTATAATTTTTTTTACCCTAAAATTCGCCAAAATTTTATATATAGTAATATAAAATGATTAGAAAAATAATAATTTTTACAAAAGTAACATAAATAATTTTATAATTTACATATTGAGGACTACTAATATTTGCCAAGGTTTCTAAACTTTAAGACAAATGTCCATGCTTAAAATTTTCCCTGATGGCGAATCACGTGGGAAGAGCAGCATTGAAAAATTTATGAGGTCAATATCATGTGAATATGATTTAATATTATATGTTTTTAATATGATTATGTTTATTTTATGGAAAGGTAATGTTGAGGGATACATCAACAAAATGAAAGAAATATGATCTGCGACATGTTGGGATAAGAATGGATGGTAGAAAGACACTAAAAACAACGTTTCTTGGTAGATTAAGTGTGTGGTATATGTATGTGTAGTAATATTGTTGTGCATATGTGGTACATATTGTACATGTTGTAACTGTGATGATCTATGCATGTGGTGTTGTGTATATATGGTGTTTTTTACATGATGTTTATGCAGTGCGATGTACATATGGTGTTGTGTACATGTTGTTTATGTAGTGCTATGCACATATGTTGTTGTGCACATATTGGATATGTGGTGTTGTGTACATATGGTGTTATGTGCATGTTGGATATCTAGTGCTATGTACATATGGTGCTTTGTGCATGTTGCATATGCGGTGTTGTGTACATATGGTGTGGTGTGCTTGTTGTACCTACAGTGTTATGTACATGTGGTGTTGTGTGTATGATTGTACATGTGGCACTATGTGCATGTGGTTTCGTGTACATGTTGTACATATGGTGTTGTGTGCATGTAGTGTTGTGTACATGTCATGCATGTGGTGCTATGTACATGTGGTGTTGTGTACATGCCATGCATGTTGTGTTGTTTACATGTGGTGTTGTGTATACGTTGTGTAGGTGGTGTTGTGTACACATTGTGTAGGTGGTATTGTGTACATGTGGTCTTGTGTACATGTTGTGCAGGTGGTGCCATGTACAAGTGATATTGTGTACATGTTATACATGTTGTATTGTGTGCATGTCGTACATGTGTTTTTTGCACATGTGGTATTGTGTGCATGACGTATGTTGTTTTTTGTACACATTGTACTTTGTATGTGAGTTGCATAGTCATGGTATCAGGACATGTGTATTCATTATGTTTTACTCTGTGTACATATATGTATTGTGTTCTACACCAGATGTAGGTGTATGTGTTGTGTTGTATATCGGGTGTAGGTTTATGTGTTGTGTGTCAGGTGTAGTTGTATTTATGGTGTAGTGTCATATGCTATGTGTGGATGTATGTGTTGTGATGTACATTGGGTATGTGTACATGATTGAAGAAAATAAAAAGGAACTGGGTATTTACTGGGTGTGGAAACTGATCTAGTGTGTGTACGAAAATAAAAAAGATAAAGGTAGAAGCGAACACTACAAGGAAAAGACCCTCTAGTGGAGGTTATAAAGGAGGTTTTTAGTGTTATAAAATTGGCCAAATTGTCAAAAAAACATATTCTACCACATTCGTTTCTGGTAATGGAGGTTTTGGCAAAGCTTTTAACGGAAATTTAACACAACTTAAAAAAAAATGGGCGGCCAGAGGTTATTACGGATGTTTTTTCATCGGTGCTCTTATCAGGTTTTAACTCACCGGTGCATATCGGTAGATAGCACACCAAGGAAGTTGAAGGAGAATGCACTGGGCCGTTAAGGAAAAAAACAGCACTGGGCCTGGTGTTGGTGATACAATGCACGGGGCCATTCTAATTGGTCTTGGGATTTGAGCAGTGCCCACAGGTCGTATCAACGCATCTGTGCGTATGCTTATATAAACACCCTGATGCATCGTATCACACAAGTGCATCGAGGTTTACAATTGGTATCGATATTCGTGTGGTGCAAATATGTCATACAAATGAACCAGCACTGATCGACACATAAACGCCCCGGTGCATACTATCACACAAATGCACCGATATTTGTAATTGGTATTGGTATTTGTGCAGTGCCTATTGGTCATCCAAATGCACCAGTGCATATAGATAGAAAAATGCCCCGGTGCATAGTATCATACAGATGCACTACAATTTATAATTAGTATCAGTATTCATGCAGTGCTCATAGGCGGTGAAACGACACTAGTGCGTATAGATATATAAACACACCGAAGCATCGTACCGCACAAACACCTCGATATTTTTAACTGGTTTTGGTATTTGTGCGGTCCCTATAGGTAGTAAAAACGTACCAGTGTGCTTAATAATACAAGCGCACCGATTTTCATTTTTTATTTTTTAGAAACATCGACCTGTGGCAGTGCAATTATTGTGATTTTTTAAAATTCATTATTCATCAAAAGTCGACACATATTATAACAATATTCATACTAATTAAATTTTTATTAATGGATTTGAATGTGATGTTTAGATTAATTTTTTAGTTCATATCATAATTATTATGGTTTTTTAAAATTCATTATTCATCAAAAGTTGACACATATATATGTTATAACAATATTCATATGAATTAAATTTTTATTACTGCATTTGAGAATGATAGAGATAAATAAATGAAAGTACGAATAAATTAAAACATTTATTATATATATATATATATATATATATATATATATATATATATATATATATATATATATATATATATATATATATATATATATATATATAGATGAATAAGACATTCTTTGTCATACAAAATGAGACAGTTATTGGTATCCCTTTATCTTTCAATTGGGACACTATGTCCATTACATTAAAGAAAATGTTTGATTTCACAGACATTTTTCCAAAAATAGTACAACGCCTTGCTTTTATATCCAAACATAGTGATCATCATTCTTCACTTGAACTGCTATCATTGCTAGAGCTACTTCCATGACTTGGGTTATTTTCAAAAAAAAATTGTTCACGACGTTGATTGTTTTCTTCTTCTTCACCTTCTTCCATCTAAAAACATAAAAATAAATTGTAATGAGTGTATATACATTGGTCAGAATAATGAAAATTGCAATATTAAATAATATACATCAATGTAAATCGAAAATAAATGACGTACCAATGCAACATTTGACTCATAAACTATACACATTCTTTCAAAACCATGTAACATGCCATCTTTCAAGATTTGATCGGTTGGCGCAGTGCCATACTTTGTTTCCTGCAAGTTTTATACCCCATAAGAAATCATATATTTAATATAAAAGATTTTAGTTTTCTATTAATTATAGACGGAGCTAAGTAAAAAAAGATCGATAGATGCTTACAAATTCCACAATTAAGTTCTGATATGCCAACATATACGCAAAACCCATATTTAAACCAATTTCAATCAATTCCTCTGATGGTTCTTCTTTGTATGTTAGCACCTGTTTGGAGACATTCAATGATGATTTTTTTAAACAACTTAAAAATACAAAAATAAAATCTAGTTAAGTTGTTATAAGGAAGTAAAAATTACTCACAAACTTAGATATCAATCCTTTTCTTCCTCGTCGTCCTATTTTATGTGCTGAATGGGTTCCATTTTCTTTTCTTTTCTGCAAGAAAATACTTGAAAATTAATATTTAATGCTAAATTGTTTATTTATCTTATCTAATGATCAAAAAATTCAATGATTACATATTACATTTGAAGCATGTTGTTGTTGAGATGGCTCCTCCCGCGATGCAATTTTGTCCATTTCTTTGACCATCTCCTTGTACACCTTTATGGCCTACTAGCATATTTATGATATCAGCTCGTTCAACTTTTGAGATTTTGATAATCTTCCTGAAAATGTAACCTGACAATAAACTATTTAATTTTTATATTGATATATGAAAAGTAAGTATAACAAAAGTGATGTTTATAAATAATTATAGACAAACATCTAAAGGAATATTACTTTTCATTCCTTCTTTTTTGTTGTTGTACGTTTTTGCTATTAAAAGTACGACATTTCTCATTGACCAATTCTCTAGAAATTCTTCCTATAGTTTACATAAAATCTGGTTCTTGGAATCATTGGATCGGTTTTTGTATTGTAAGTGGAAAGAAAATCTATACATTCGTTCCAATAGATCCCTCAAAAATTTGTAAAAGTTTTTCCCCCTTTCGTTAACCTCCAACATCACTCCAGATGAGCTAAGGAGAAATTCATTTTCATTTGTATGTTCTATTGTTTTTCTTTTCTTAGAACAAAATTCCTCTTCTGAGTTGTTGGTCCCTGTAGAACATTAAACAGAGGTGAATTAATAGAATTTTTCACACATGTTATCTAATAATTTAATTTTATTATTAATGAAAACTAAAAAAAGAAACTCATATTGGATCGATAGTATTTTTTCATTCACCTGATTCATCCTTTTGCAATTTTTCCATCAAGCTTATACGTTATTCTGGTCCTAGATCAGAAATAATCTTATCGAGCTTCGTCATTTTGTGGCTCTGCATGATACACATTAAACAATACATATTATTTAAACTTACATATAGTTCAAAAATAAAAAATTTGTAAAAAAATTACAAAGAACTTGTGTTTTTTGCTTTTGATCTTGATGTGTTATCAGTATTTTTGTTACTTGATCTCTTGTAAGTCATTTATTTAACAATATCAAACATGTATCATATTAGTCAATAATATATTTTTAAATAAACTGTCAACTTCTCAATTAAAATATATATATATATATATATATATATATATATAAACCGGTGCGCCATTCATGATGAACACACCGACGTCAGTGCATGTATGTCCTCACCACGCACCGTAAAAATAGTATAATACACCATATGATGCTCTATGTCAACAAGAAGCCCCACTGTGTTACATGTGAATGACCGCACCGATTAACCATCATAAAAATAATAAAAATAGTCCAGTGTTAGTTTTTTTAGCATAAATCGGTGCTATATTTTACATATGGTGCACTGTTAAAAAAATCTTATTTTTTCACATTACTTATCCAGTGCTCTTGTAAACAAGAGAGCACCGGTGTGCTACCTTACATAGGGAGCACCGGTAAAAAATCTATTTTTTTTTAAATCATTCCAAGGCCGACATGGATTAGGATATGACTATGCTAATCGTCCCGTTGGTTGCATGTCTTAGGTCTATATTTAGCAATAAAAACCTTATAAATCTAAATTAAAAAGTCCCAATTATGAATCACAGAAAGAAGAAGAAGAAAGGGGAGAAACAAAAAGAAAGTAAGGTTTGTATTTTTGGAAAGTTTTTTTTTTCGAAATTGAACGTTCATGGTGCTTCATAATGAAATAGCGCATCGGCTACATATTTTTATAATTTTTTATGAAAGTACTTTCGCGGTGCGTTGTGATAATAGAGCACCCCGGTGCACTTTTTCAAACAAGGTGCACCGATTTTTATTTTTATTTTATTTACACAAGGGCCGACATGGATTGGGATCCAACTATGTAGGTCAACCCATTCATTGGATGTCTTATTTTTATATTTAGCAATATAAACCCTATAAATATAAATTTAAAAGCCCTAATTATGAAATCACAGCAAGTGGGAGAAGATAGGGTAGAAACAAAAATAATGTAGGGTATGTTTGTAAAATGTTTTTTTTCAAAACATCACGTTGAATGCTGCGCCATAATGTAATAGTGCACCGGTGCCATATGTTACATTTGGCACACTGATAAAAAACAATTTGTTTTTTAATTTTTTATCATTGTACTTAAGTGGTGCGCTGGTATAACCAAGTGCACCGGTGCACAATGTTACGCAGGGCACACCAGTGAAAAAAATCTGTATTTTTTTAAGTTTGATGCAAGGGCCAACATGGATTGGGATCCGACTATGCAAGTCGTCCCATGGGTTGGATTTCTTATGAGTATAGAAACCCTATAAATCTAAATTGAAAATAAAGAGGGAGAAAAAAATGGCAGAAACAAAAAGAATCTAGGGTTTTGTTTCTAAAAATTGATTTCTTTTTCTATTTTTGTTTCTGAAAACTGCAGAAAAGGTAAAAAAATACAGAAAAAAAAAAGTTAAAAAAACAATAAGATTTGATTTTGTATTTTACTTCATAAAAAACTAGAGAAAAAATAAAATAAAACAATAGACTTTGATGTCTTATTTCACTGCATAAAAAAAACTGCAGAAAAAAGTACAAAAAAACAATAAACTTTACTCACGTCGTTTAAAATTCTATGGTACAAGGTTTGAATTACCAGAGGTTTGAAATTCAGATTGTCTGAATACTTATGTTAAAATGTATTTCCCTGCTCCACAGTGCTCTCGTGCTCTGTTTTCTCTAGGTATGTATCCTGCAAATCTCTGGCTGAATTTTTTTTGCAAAAATAGTGAAATAATGAAAAGTGTTTAGTATTTAAAGAAATGTTTTATGAAATTAGATTTTCGAAAATATTTTGCTGTCCAATTTTTAATTTACCGTTTTTTTTTCACTTAAAGAAAATAGGGTTGCGCTTTTTTTTATTGCGGTTATTCGTTTACCGATGCGTCGATTAATTGAACCGCACTTGTGCTACGTGTTAAAAAAGCACACTGGTGCGCAAAATAAAGAACTAACTGGTGCAATTATCTGAACAATACGCACTGGAATTACATTTAGGTTTGTGCACCAAAGTTTACTGTTGTTTTTCTCAAATGGAGGGAGAAAATGTCATATATTATATGAAATGGAATATTCTTCAAAATCCAGCTCGTTCCATAATATTTCTCAAATTCCATCACGGAGTTCTCCCTATCCATGTGGAGACATAATATTTACTTCAGATTTATTTTATTTTTTCACTATCTAATTGAATTTATGTATGTTTTTTATCCATGTAGTCAATCATGCACAACTTAATTAAATTTATAATGTATACAAATTTGCAGGTTCATGCAGATTCATCATCGAGTTTAGATGCACAAAATTATATTCAAAGTACTGCTCCAAAAAATCGAAAGTTCTTATCAGGAGATCGAGTTTAGATGCACAAAATTATATTCAAAGTACTGCTCCAAAAAATCGAAAGTTCTTATCAGGAGTTGCATACCGCAAGACGCATTTGGTAGATGAAAATGGACAATTGCTTCACCCTGCCAATTGTAACAATGTTGCATCTTCTAGGCACAATCCTGGGACAATGATGGTAATTATAATTATAATTTTTTGGTATATATATTGATTAATATGTAATTATTTCAACGTCAAACCAATTTATAATCATGCAATATTGTCAACGTGGTTACAAATTGATATCATAATATTTTGTACTAATCATGTTCAAATTTTTTTTTTAATTACTAGGATTCTAGTGATGATGAGAGACCTACCTACTATCTTCTGTTGCACCCCACGACAATTTCAAATTGAGAGAAGATTGAATTAAGAGAAAAAATCAGAGAGGAACGATACCAAGAATGGTTGAATCAACCACCGATTCAATTCCCACTACGTCCAGATTCACCAATTAGGAATGACTACAACAATAGTAGTTCTTCACAAGCTGGAAATGGAGGCAATAAAATAGAGGTTGGTATGGATGATTACTTAAGGGATATTACTGTCATGGAGACAATGTTGTTAGACGCATTCCAAAATGATGATCAGCTAGGGGATGATGCTAATATCGCTGAAACATTTTTTGAAAGCCTTAAATTTTCTTCCACCACCCCTCTCTTTGGACCTGGAAATCAGTCAAATTCTACCCATTTGGGGACAATGATGTTACTGTACAACTTGAAATAAAAGTTTGGCTTGTTGAATGCATGTTTCTCGGAACTTTCGAGGTAAGTTACCATAAAGTACTTCCCTTATATATAAATTTGAAATATAATCAGTACACTGCAATGAACATTACAAATGTTAAATTTTATAAACGTTAATAATTATATCGACATTAATGTACATTTATTAATATATTTTTCCATGATCACCAACTACAGGTTACTCAAAGATAAGTTCTTTCGAGTGATAATGTCTTGCCCAGTAGCAGCGAAGAGGCAAAATAATTGTTGAAAATGTTGGGTGTTGAGTACATATCATATCATGCATGTCCAAATGATTGTATTCTATATAGAGAAGAATATGCAGACAAAGAGATGTGTCTGAAATGTGGCCATGACAGGTATGATAAATAAAAAAATAAGGGTAAATCACGTACTAGTCCTCCTTTTAAGATATTGAGGCGCATGCCTATAATCCCAAGGATTCAAAGGCTCTTTCATTGCAAATAATTAGCTATGTTGCAGGGATGGCATGCCTAACACATAAATTAGTTGGGAGTTATGCGAATACCAACTGATTTAATAGCCATGAAGCATATAGAGGATACATGGCCCGAAAAATTCAAGAATGAAGTACGAAGTCTATGACCCAGCATAGCCATGGATGGCGTCAACCCATATTCCCTCCAGAACACCAACTATTCTATTTGGCCTGTAGTAGTGATCAATAACAATATCCCCCCATGGTTTTCCATGAAGAATGAACATCTTATGTTGGCTCTCATAGTCCCTAGTAGAAGACAAGTGAAGAATATGGATGTCTTCTTACAACCAATGGTAGATGAATTGAAGGAATTATGGGATGGGATAAACGTATACGATGTATCAAGACCCATCGCAGCAGAGAGGAGGTTTACGTTGTATGGCATATTTGCTTACACAACACATGATTATACAAGCTTAGGAGTTTTCTCTGGTAAATTACATGTTTAATTTATTGATTTTTTTATATATAATGTAAAAATATTCTTTCACATATTAGTTATTGAATTCGTTGTAATATTATTTGTTCTGATCTTCATGATATTATTTAACATTCCATGCATATTAATTAATGTATACAAATATAATATCGCGGGTCTTGTAACAAAAGGGTATTTTGGATGTAAATGTTGTGGACCTTCTCTAAAAGCTAGATGGTCCAAGGACCTATGAAAGCCAGTGTATGGTTGCTCTAGGATATTCCTACTAGAACAACACCCTTACAGAAGAGCAGCATCCGCTTTCAATGGTAAACGAGAAAGAACCCAAAGGCCTCCAATAATGACACCAGCTGAATGGCTTAGAGCATATGAGAGAGAGAAGGAGAAGGAGTTAACAAAAATGTTCGATTCAAATGGGGAGCCTAAGCTCGATGATCCAGATTTCTTCAACACCTATGTTGAGAAATTTCCCATTGGGATGAAAAGGAAATCTATCTTTTATGACGTCCCATATTGGGAGCATCTTAAGATTGCCCACTTATTATATCCCATGCATATATTTAAAAATGTTTCATCTTCTTTATGTAGGCACATATCATCGAAACAAAGTGACACATTGGCAGTTAGGAAAGATCTTATTACTTAAAAAACTAAAAATAAATATTGGCCAAGATGATTAGAAAGTACGGGATTAGAGGTAGGTGATGGTCCCTCTAATTCATGGATTTTCAAAGAAGGTGATGTCCCATGGATTTTAAAAAAATGATATATCTTTGGCAAAGGAAGTTATAATGGATGTGAGGGTGCCAACTTCATATGGGTCTTCACTACGACACTGCTTCACTATGGATGACCATTTGTCGAGGTTGAAATCACATGACCATTTGAATCTTCTAAGAGTATGTATAATGTCAAAAGAATGATTTTATTATTTTTTATATTAATAAATTTTATCCCATGCGGTGATCATAAAACATAATTAATTTTGTCTATTATTGCACATTTTTATAACTTTGCAGTGTGATTATCCTTTGTTTGTGCATGGGTGTGTGAAACATGAATTCCCTCAAGACCTAGGATGTGCCATATCTAAATTATCTACATTTGTACATTGGATCATGTCAAAGGAGATTCATGTGGCTAGCATTCCATGGTGGCGTCAAGAGATAGTTGAGATTGTTTGTATGTTTGATAAGGAACTGCTGACGAGTTTCATGGACTTACAGGTTCATCTTCTAATCCACATGGTAGATGAGGTTGAAATATTTGGGGTTGTTTCTTGTCGTTGGATGTTATTCTTAGAGAGGTACATGAAGAAATTGAAAGGTTTTGTTCGACAAAGGGAAAAACCCGAGGGGTCTATGGCAGAGGGGTACATATCGTATGAGTATTTATACTATGCTAGTGAGTCCATCAAGAAGATCGAAAATAGACCAGGTGCGGTGATTTGGGGCGATGAATTGGATGAAGACAAAAGAGAAGGAGAGTTGCTCCAAACAAGTGGAAAAAGACGCTTGATAGAGAGTAAGCGACTTATAATTTTTCAAATTTACAAAAATTAATTAATATTCATGTTGAACTTCGACATAATATATATTCTGATCTCTAAGTACTATATAATGTTGGTTTGATCTCATCAGCGAATGCAGAAATCTAAGCAATCAATAAATTCATTCTTTACAATTCTGAAGCAACACAACCGTGGGTCGCATTGTACGAACAAAAAAGAATGAAATGGGATAGTGACAGGAAAGAATTCAGATGGTTGAATGGTAGAAGTGTGCCCTATCCCGATCATTTAAAAGAAAATATGCCAAAAATATTCCCCAATAGTTGGGTTGCTGACCAAGTTAGAGAGAAATATGGTGCTATCGGTTGTTAACCGCTTGCTGAAAAGGATGTGCTAAACGTAGGGATTGGGTGCAGCAAATTGGTAATAATTTATATGTAAATTTGAAACTTATATTAAGACATCTACATTTCATATTTTAACTGTTGGATTATTATTTATAATACACATGACACTTATACGAATTTTTAAACTTTTTTATAATAGGTGCATTTGTTCCCATCTATGTGGGCATATCGACACCATTTTCACACAGAAAATGTCGATGCTAGAAACATCACACAAGACTATGGAGTGGAATTTGAGTTCGATCAATGTAGTTGATCTAGTCACCGTGATCAACAACTAGTAAGAGGGACGTTAGGTTACGTCGGAAAGATACAATAGATCATTGAAGTGGATTTTTCTTCTTTCTAATGTGTTATTTTTAGGCGCAAGTGGTGGGACACCTTTGATCGGAATAATGTAAAGGAAGATCACGATAGTAGGCTGATATGTATAAACTCTAGAAAGATGTGGGATGAAGCTAAGGAGCCCTATGTTTTCCCTAAACACTGCAACCAGGTGTTTTTCTACCCAGATGTGTTGGATAGGGATTGGTGGTTCGTATTGACACATGACCCTAGATAAAAACATATTTTTGATAACAATAGTGTTATCATGCCATGCGAGCTATAAGATAATGAGGGTGATCATGAGAACCGAGAGTGATATGGTACAATATGTGTTATTTCATCAATATTTATACTTTTTAAGATGAGTTTTTCGAAATATTAATGTAATATGTATTTTGAATTAATTGGTAATTTGCATTGTGTTAATGTTAAAATCAATAATTCACTTGATAATTTGGTATTATGTACTTGATCTCAAAAACAATGGCATACTGTATAAATTAATTCTTTTTTTGTATCTAATATCATAATAAAATAATGATAATTCTAATTAAGTACAGGAATTTATTTGCATTATTTTCTAAATTTCCTTATGTTACAATAAATCATATTATTCTATATTTATTATTTTACAATTATTTAAAATTTACAAATTTAAAATTTTTAATAAATTCATTTCACATTAATACAATTAAAATTTTACAAATATTTTACATACAATTAGAATTAGAATTAGAATTATTAGAATTACAATTACAATTTTACAATTTCACGTACAATAACAATTTTAGAATTTTACATATATACAATTACAATTTTACAAATAAAAAAATTACAATTACAATTACAATTTTAGAAATTTACATATATATCATTACAATTACAATTTTAGAATTTTAAATACAATTAGAAATACAAATATTACAAATTTACAATATCATGATCATTTGGTATTTATAAATTTATTAATAAACATCACATTCATGATAAGCATCGTAAAAACATCATATTTGACTAAAAAACACATTCAAAATCGCTAACTGCATCATCGTGATCATGATCATCTAACAAAACACAATTAACATTATATATTAACATCATTAGTACAACACAAACATCAAATATACATCTCATGCTATCACATACACATCTATCTGCAAGCTGCACATTAAATGAACATATCTAACATGACCTAACAACATACACATAATGATGATCACCAACATGTAAAATTAAGTATGCAACCGCAACATGAACATAAACTACGTGGAACATATATATGTTGGGTATGTCTTATATTGTTTCCACTACTAGTCCCACACATTGTACATTGCGTCGGGCATAGCAGGGGAGGTCACAGGGGAGGGTGGGAGCCCCATTTCTAGGGTCTAGGGCGTGCCCAACAAAAAATGTTTTTTGGGTGTGCTGTGACTCACTCATAGGCTGATCCACTCCATGGTTTTGTGCATGAGTTTGCACATGGTTTTGGGGGATGATGGTTTTTGGCCCCGGTATTTTGCGTGATTCAGTCAAGTGAACTACGCTATGTTCTAATCCGGGGTTAATGGATTGAATTTTATATATGCTTCGACATGTATATATATGTGTTGTAACACTAAAAGGAATATAATGAAAAATCAAGTTGGTCATCTCGAGTTTGGGATCCGAGGGAAAATCTCTCGTGTTTATCTATGTTATGTTTTATGCTATCGCTATTGTCTATTTTTTTGTCTTGAGATTCGTTTGTAGATAATTTATGTATAGGGTTAAATACCTACAATATATATATATATATATAATGTAAAAAAACATATAAATCGTAATATAAATGTCAAATATCATCTAGTGGTACATCATCAGTAATAGTACTATTCAAGGCCTACTCTGTCAATGTTCTAGCCTCGACAAGATCGAAAGAAAATGTTGATCATCATGTGCCCTACCGATGTGGTGGTGCCTCATGATGATCAAGATCAACTTCCGATGCCTGCTCATGATGACTGAGAATGGATGGTCCAACGCACTCATGATCATGAATACGCGCTAGATGTTGTAGGCTATTGATCATGATGACTTGATGTGGATGGTCTAGCCTACTCATAATCATGAATTTTGGATGTTGTAGGCTCGTAAGGGTCGACTCGACAAGGGTGCTCCATCCCGCTTATGATCATGACTATTGGTCAATGTCGCAGGCTTCTCATCTACCACTAGAGGTGAACGATGATCACTCCCTTTTATTGTGATGATTAGATTATGTGTCGGTGCTCAGTGCTGATGTACTCGCATCTCGACGACGCCTACGTCGAAGGGCCCTCCTCAACCGCCACACTAGTCGGGTATCTCCTGTGACATGCCACATCGGGATGATCATGTCACATTGCATGCCTCTCCACATGTCTACAAGCCTAGCATCGACTCCGTGTCTCTCTCGCAGTGGTGGGCCCGAATCCCACCTCCACAAGAAGTGCATGAGGTTGGTCGCCTAACTCCATCTTAAATCTAGTGTTAGGCATATGCCTCACACCAGCATATACCGCACAACAGTGAAAGACCAAGTATATTTGTACAAGCCTAATCCTCGACATTTTCCATCTCACGATCATCATCGTGACCTACACTCGGATCATTTGGTGGCGGTAGCATCTCATTGCCATCAAATGACTAAATGTCTGCATAATATATATATAAGTACACAACAATAATTAGACAATTTCATTAAATAATTTAATAAAAAAAAGTTAAAGAACATGTTAGAATAAATTAAAAAGAAACATTAATATTACCTCTACCATTCGGCAAAGTCATCATCTGTGAAGAGGATGTCTGTCACACCTCGCCAATCCAAAGCGAGCATATAGACATGGGACTAGAACGAAGGGATTCTCGTCAACATAGGATAGAAACTCTAGTGCATCATGGGGTATCCTTGCGAAAAACTCGACTCACCCCTCTTGGGCATCATTTTTCTCCACATTTGCATCCGTACTTGCAACATTGAACTACGAGGTTCCCGAAAAAAAGGTAGGCCTCATCTTTGGAAACCTCTCAATAAATAAACAAAATAACTGCGAAGAAAAAGGGAATTTCACCCTCCCTTGTGCCCGAGCACGACATCTATCTAAATATGTACAAAACTCGCCACAAAAAATGGTAGAGAACCTCACAAGTCATGGCGCTTGTAATAAAGAATCAACATAAAATAGAAGTTGGCAACTAATGCATTTCCCGTCGGTATGGTGTGCAATGGTCGAAATCAATAGTGAGAGGCACCTCACCTTCTCTCCAACAAATGAAGCAATACATAACTAACCTCCGTAGACCTCAAATTTGTAGGAGACAGTATATATGCGCTAATGTGTCTATGGAATTACACCAGGCTGACTCCCCGTCACATAACCAACGAGGACCTCCGGGAATGAGGGAAAAATCAACCCCTCTCCTCGATAGTGCCAATAATGAAATATATTTCCTCCTTAGTGGGCATGTACCACTAGTTAGGACCAAACCGGAAAGCACCGTCGGTGGGCATTCCACTTGTGGATAAGCTTTCCGCAAAAACCCACCATGGCCCTTTAGGGATGTAGCCTCCTCATAGAACTTGAGGAGGCTTATCTCCCTTAGGGAGCGCTTGGGTGGTTGCTGTAATAGGGATGAGTGTGCATATCTCTTTCCCTCTCTCGTGCCTCACACATGTGAACCACATTATATTTGTCTGCCTATTTTTTGTTGTTCCCTCTCTTCTCTCCTTTAAAGTCGCTAAATGATTGACATATTAAATACAATTTTTTTTAGTTAAATGAGACATGTATTTAGGAATATATATATATAATATAGAAAAACACAAAATAAATAGTGAGTGTGCCACAAAAAAATAGGCATGCACCGATAACAATGCGTTTGTTTTTTGTTGCACAATAGAGGTGGTGCACCAGGAAATTTTTAGTTCACCACCCTCCCTGGCATTGTTACAAGTTCAAAGGTGTGGTGGTATAATAGACTACACCATTGACTATTACCAGGGTGTCGAGGGGGCGTGCACTCGATGAAAGCTATGCGCCCGGGGCATATAGTTTAGGATGTGCACCGCCCTCCTGACATCACTACATAGTCAACGGTGTGGTCATTTACATAACCAAAACATTGACTATGTTCGATTTAGGAGGGTGGTGCATTGAAAAATATACCCACCCCCGGGGTGGATATTTCCATCAATGCACTACATTCCCGCAATTTCGACATGGTCAAACAGTGCGGTCGGGTAACCGACCGCACCGCAATTTTTTTAATTTTAAAAAAAGCATGGTGCTTTGTTTCGGTACTTCCCCAAAACTAGTGAAAATACCATTAGCACCGGTCATGGTGCGACCTGTAAATTTATAGGTAGTGTCGTGAACGAGTGCGAGCCAATGGCTCGAGCGTACCATGTGGGAATTTTTTTTTAAATAAAGTGAATTTTAAGTTCTTTTTGAGAAAAACTAATCCGCTAAAAGGTTTAATTATTGAAAAACCAAGTAAAATACATTTACATTTGGCCATCGAGGAGGCATATTGGTTGTAGAATTTGCAAAAATAAATTTGTCCCACCGTTTTGCAAAATTCGAAATGGAGATGGTGGGCAATGGACAATAGTAGTGCATGCAATGGGAGCACCGATGGCGAGGGCACCTCACACAAAGATAAATTTTCACCGGTGCTTGAAACTCTGAGAGCACTGAAAGGTGAAAAATGTATATTTTTTAGCGCGTAATTTTTTATTATTATTTAACCCTATTCCGATAGTGCGGGGTTTTGTAGGGGCATCTGGGTGATTTCTTACAACCGCACCAGAGGTTGTTTCGAGCTTTTGGCGTTGGGTTTTAGGATGCACTAGTCGTTTGAATATTTGTAGAGCACCACTGTGCTACAATAATGAGATGCAGCCGAGCGAGTTTGTACCGAGCGCACGGTGGTCCCGGTGTGCCAATTTTTTTATATGCACCGGTGCTTTCTCTAGTCGGGAACACACTAGTGTGGTTTAGGATGAGAAACGTACTTGAGAAAAAAAAACATCCAAAAAAACCTCCACCCACTAACCTACTCTAGTAACCTCGCGCTACAAATGGACGACCAGGCTTGTTTTATAAAGGGGTTCCTCAAAAACATCTTTGCTAAAGGGTACTTTTTCCTTGTAGTGTATGTTTTGTAAATTACACAATCATATTTGCTAAATATTTTATAGTTATTGCTGACTCCACTTTGTGGATTTGAAGATTTACTTTTTTTTATATGTAATACATTATAGAAAAGAGGGGAAAAGGTATGTATTTTGTAAAAAAAATAGACTTCTTTGTTCTGTGTGCATCAATTTGTTACTTTAAAGTACCAGGAGGACTAGGAGATTTTGTTAGGTCCCTATATTACTAGTATAGTCCCTTATTGTTGTTAGTGTAACCCCCTTATTGTTATTATTGTACCCTTGTAACCCCCATATTGTTATTATTGGGCCATTAAATTATTATTGTTAGGTCAGCTAGGATTACATTTGTGGCCCCACTAGGATTACATTGTGGCCCCATGGAATCCTATACATAGAAAGGAGGTTTTGTAATTTGAATCATCCAAGAATTGTTCATTAATGTAATTTATTGGAGGTTGCACCCCTCGAATTGGCTTATTTCTAAGGCATTGATATCTCTTTTCTTCCCCTTTTTTGGACTTGGTTTCACAACATTTGGTATTAGAGCTTTGAGATTCTAGGGTTTCCCTCGCTCCAAACAAAGGTCAGCGTGGGATTTTCACTATAACATTTTTTTCTACGAAGGTTCAGAATTTAAAATTTTTAGAGTTCGAAGCCAAAAATCCCGAGGAACATCATCGATATTTCGCAGCTTGGTTCACAATATTTTCGGAGATATGATCTGTGCAAGTTAGGTCATTTTGTGTGCTCTGAATTTAGCCTAAACAGGTCATCATGGTATTTGCGTAATAAATTTTTGTATATGAAGGTTCGAAGCTGAAATTTTTTAGAGGCCGAAGCCACAATCCTAAGAAACACCGTAAAAAAAATTCAGATATTGTTTCGTAATATTTTTCGAAGATATGATCTATGGAAGTTAGGGCTTTTTGAGGCTTTTGAATTTCATGTCAAAGAGGTGATCGTGGGAAAAATCCTCATAGCTCTCTCTTCCGAGCATCGGATTGGAATGTTTTAAAAATTGGACGCAAGTGTGTGGACCGAAGTTTTTGGTCTATCAATTTTAGAGCCAAAGGAGGAAAACAAGTGACACATGGCAAGTCGTACAAGTTCACTCTATTGAACTCAGTCCAAAATTGGATCATTGTGAGAGATCGGACATAACTTTGCCTTGAAGAATCAAATCGGGATCGACTCCGTGGAATTTGGAAAGAAGATTCATGATGTGCTACTACACGGCTGAATTTCAGTATATTTAGGATCTTAAATTATAGAGATAATTCAATTTCAATATCAAGCTCCTCAAAAGCGAGTAAAAGGTGTGTGTATCCGAATTGCATAAGTCATGTTTGAAGAATCAAGTTGAATTGATTCCAAGGACATATTGTAGAATAGATATCAATATTGTATTCTAAAATGTTCCCTAAAAATAATTCAACACCCATTAAGCCTTTATAAATCTCTACTATGACTCATGAAGATGAAGAATGGCAACCTCGACATATCAAAATTACAAGAGCAAATGTAACAAATTTTTCGCTCTCGCAAAGAGCAACAAAAAATGACATGGAAGTTTTTGAAGAAATGCATCGAATATAAGATGGATGGTTTGAAGAGTGGCATGGAATATAGGATATATGGCATGGAAGTCGGCATGGAATCTAAAATGGAAAACATGAAGAATGATCTAAAAGCAGACATGGAAGGTTTGACAAAGTTGATACAAGAAATGTTTCCTAATGGTGAAAAGATAGTAGAGGAAACTCATGATGAGAACAAAATAAATGTGAATAATTATTTCATAAAATATAATGTTGGCGGGTGAGGAACCACCATATTCCAAAAAATGGATATGAGGAATTCTGATGGAAAGTATCACAGTAACATGGATACTATAGATGGATCAATATTTTGATCTCCATAATGTGAAAAACACACAAAAGGTACGCATTGCAACTTTACATTTAGAACAAAATACATCTTGTATGGTATCGATGGGTTTTGCTCCCGTAAAAAAAATTGTCACTTGGTCAATTTTTTCGGAGGAAAATGATAGCACATTATGAGGATAGAAAGAGACAACACCTTCTTTAGCCAATTGATAAATCTCAAACAAAAGGGTTTAATGGGGGAGCACATTGAGGACTTCCAAAAAATTGAATATAAGGGTAACTGATATTCTATAGAGACACACAGGATTGATCTCTTCATAGTGTACTTTAAAGGATAGCATCCAACATGAAGTTCACGTTTTGGAACCTCGATTCTTTGGAGAAGGCATTCAAAGCTAGCAAGAAAAATTGAATGTAAACTTATGGCGACAAGGAAGCCTACCACTCACTTCTATAAAGAGGGAAGTGTTGCTACTCCTAGATTTCCACAACCTATATGGTTGACACCACAACAATTGGAAGAAAAAGAGCAAAACAACTTTGCTACAGTTGTGATAGTAAATACACTCAAGGTCATAAGTGTCGCTGAGAAGAAATTATTTTACATAGATTGTGAAGCAGGAAGAAGAAAATGAAGAAGAAGAGGATATACACCGAGAACCAACCCAACAAGAGGAAGAAATGAGTCCAACCATATCGTGTAATGCATTAGCAGGAATTACTACTCCTCAAAATCTCAAGAGAGAAGGAAATATCAAAGCAAGAAAAAAGGTAATAGCGTTGATTGATTCGAGTAGTACCCATAATTTTATTCATTGTAAGGTAGCCAAGGAATTGAATTGTTTCCTATACCCAACACCAGAATGTCAAGTGATGGTTGTAAATGGAGGAACTATAAATTGCTTTGGAAAATGCCATAATATCAAGCTAACCATGGGGGAATATGTATTGGATACTCCAATGCTTTCCATTCCTATGGGAGGTGCTGATGTTGTACTAGGAGTACAATGGTTACAATCTTTGGGGACAGTAGCTTTTAATTTTCAAGAAATTTTCTTCAATTTTTTTTTCGAAGGAAAGAAAGTCAAATTACGGGGTATTGTAGAAGATGGGAAAGATAATAAGCTCTAATTTCATGAAAAAGATTCTAAGGAAAGAAAAATGAGGCATAATTTCACAATTATGCTCACTAGAAGTTCCAACATCAAAATCATCTATTTCTGCGTATCTCAAAGAAGCCTTGGAAAATCATTCCAAGGTTTTTGAAACTCCAAAAGGACTCCCACCTATTGGTGATCATGATCATGCTATTCATTTTATTCTAGGAAGTGTTCCTCCAAACATCAGTGCCTTATAGATATCCTTATGTCCAAAAGAGCGAAATTGAACATATGATTGCAGAAATGTTAGAGCGGGTATAATTCAACCTAGTCAAATTTCTTTTCTCTCGCTCCCATGGTATTGGTACACAAGAAGGATGGATCATAGCACATGTGTCTAGATTATAGGGAGCTCAATAAGCTCACCATTAAAGATAAATTTCTCATTCTGCGTGATTGATGAATTACATGGAGAAATTTATTTTACCAAATTGGATCTTCGTTCACTGGTATCATCAAATTAGAATGAAGACTAAATATATTCTAAAAAGAACATTTAGAACTCATGAGGGTCATTAGGAATTTTTTGGTCATGCCTTTTGGCCTTACCAATGAACCTTATACATTTCAAGGGTTGATTAATTCCATTCTCAAACCCTTCCTTCGAAAATGTGTGCTAGTATTTTTTGATGATATACTAATCTACAGCAGGTCTTGGAAGGAACATGTTCAACATGTTGACAGGGTGATAAAACTTTTGCAGGAGAAACAATTATATGTAAAAACATCCAAATGTTTCTTTGGAGTACAAGAGGTGGAATATCTGGGTCATATTGTATCTCACGAGGGTAATAAGGTAGACCCTAACAAAATTAAAGCCATTAAGGAATGGAAAGTCCCCACAACCATAAAGCAGTTGTAAGGTTCTTGGGTTAACAGGGTATTATCGAAAGATTTTTAAGAATTATGGGAGAATAGCAACACCTCTAACAACATTATTGAAGAAAGATGCATTTTCATGGACTCCCCGAAGCAACTAAGGCCTTTGAACATCTCTAAAGAGGCAATGTGCCTAGCACTAGTCTTAGCTACACCGGACTTCACAAAAACCTTTATTGTGGAATGTGATGCCTCGAGAAATGGAATTGGTGTTATTTTAATGAAATAAGGAAGACCGATTGCTTTTGAAAGTCATCCAGATCAAAGGAAAAGTATTTACGTAAACCTATTTATGAGAAGGAAATTTTAGCAATACTACATGCACTAAAGAAATGAGAGAACTTACCTAATGGGAAGACACTTCAAGGTAAAAAATGCTCATGATAGTCTTAAACACTTTCGAACAAAGACTATCTTCATAAGAGCAGAAAAAATGGGCCACAAATATGGGTTATGACTTTGAAATAATATACAAAAAAGGGAAGCTAAATGTTGTTGCAGATGCACTCTCAAGAAAGAATGAAGAGGTGGAAGCATTTCTCTGTGCCATTTCTGTTATCCAACTAGATTGGATAATCGAAGAAAGAGATGAATGGAAGAAGGACGAAGAAGTGTGGACACTCATTCAAAAGTTGCAGCAAGATCCTAGTACATTTGATACATTTATTTAGAAAAATGATTCGTTATGGTACAAAGATCGCTTATATCTTTGTAAGAATTCCCAACTAAAACAAAATATTCATTTGGAATTGCACACTTCTCCTTTAGGAGGACACTCAGGATTTTTAAAAACTTAGCACAGGGGGTGAAGAAAGATTTGGGATGGCCTTAAATCTGATATTCAAAATATTGTGGTGGAATGTTTTGTTTACCAACAGAATAAAGTTGAGACAATTAAGACCCCAGTTCTTCTACAACATTTATCCATTCCAAGTCAATGTTGGGAGGATATTTCAATGGATTTTATCACTAGTTTACCTAAATCTGAAGGAAAGAGTGTCATCATGGTGGTATTTGATAGACTTACCAAGTATGCACACTTTGTGCATTATCTCATCCATTTAAAGCAAGTGCAGTTGCTACTGCATTTATGGACACAATTCAAAAGCTACATGGAATCCCAAGGGTTATTGTGAGCGATAGAGATCCCATTTTTACTGGCAATTTTTGGACGAAGTTATTTTCTTGTTTGGGTACTCAATTAGCTCATAGCTCGTATTATCATCCTCAATCCGATGGTCAAACTGAGATAGTAAATAAATGTTTGGAAAGATATCTTCGTTTTTTTGTATCTAATAAACAAACACAATGGGTCAAGTGGTTACCTCTAGCTGAATGGCAATATAACACTTCCTTCCATATCTGTAACAGAAAAATGACTCCATTTCTGGGCACTTTATGAATATCATCCACCATCCATAACATCGTATTTAAGAGAAAATACAAAGGTTCAAGCAAATGGAATATCACATCGAGCATCAAACAAGAAGTTCTCCAACTCTTAAAGGACAACTTCGAATTTGCGTAGAAAATCGAATGAAACAATAAGCGGATCAACATCACAACGAGAGAAGTTTTGATGTAGGAGATTGGGTATTTTTATGGCTACAAACATAAAAACAAATTTCCCTCAAGCCCGCTAAGAAGGATAATAAATTATCACCAAAGTAATATGGTCCTTACAAGGTGTTGCAAAATATTGGTACTATGGCATACAAATTGGAGCTTCTGCTTCTTTATGAGTGCATCAACTTTTCCATGTTTCATGCTTAAAGAAGGTTATAGGTGAAAATCTTCCAGCTCAAACAATATTGCCGTAACTTGATGAGGAAGGAAAATGATATTGGAACTCTGAAGCTGGTCACGTAAAACAAGAACTCGATAGCTATGGAATCGATCAATTTCAGATTATCTCATCAAGTGGAAGAACTTAAATCCACTGAAGATTCTACATGGGAGGATGAGAATTTATACAGAAGCACCTAGAGCTACTCAAGTGTTGAGGACAACACTTTTTTTGAAGGAGAGGGGCATGTTAGGTCCCTATATTACTAGTATAGTCCCTTATTGTTGTTAGTGTAACCCCCTTATTCTTATTATTGTACCCTTGTAACCCCCATATTGTTATTATTGTGCCCTTAAATTATTATTGTTAGGTTGGCTAGGATTACATTGTGGCCCCATGGACTCCTATATATAGAAAGGAGGTTTTGTAATTTGAATCATCCAAGAATTTTTCATTCATGTAATGTATTGGAGGTTGCCCCCTCAAAGTGGATTATTTCTAAGGCGTTGATATCTCTTTTCTTCTCTTTTTGGAGCTGGTTTCATAACAGATTTTGTTCATGATATAGAGATTCTTGTGATGATATGCTTAGCTAGTTTTTATACTATGATATTTTTCTTTCTATATAATATCATTTAGCTTCTACGTTATGATGATTGAATTATATTATGTTACATAACTCATCAAATAATTCTCTGGCTCATATGGTTCAAGCATCTAGACTATTTCTCCTAAAGCTTGCATGACTCATGTATGATGCCCTGCTATAGTGGATTGTGTTTTTCTTATACTACCATTCATAAATTGTTTGGAAAGTATAGATTCTACCATCTACCTTGCCTCTATCCCTCTTGGTTCATACAATCAAGATCTTGGATTCTACATCTAAAAACTGATTGGTTTCTCCATTTCCAAATAGATTACTTGTTTCATCCCAACACTACTGAAAAATCCAAAAACCCTATTGAATATGTATCCTTTTTTGGAAGATAAACTGACTTTTAATCTTAGTGATTAGGTTGCAGAGATATCCATCTCTAGATTGAAGGGATATCCAAACCATCTCTTCCTCTAGGGAGCTTTACTTATGCTAATATGTCCCATCGATAAAATCATCCTATCGTTGTAGAGATGAAATGGATCACAAAATATAGGAAAATAAATATGCAAATCAAACTCCAAGTTTTCTCTCCTATGATGACACTCTAAATTCATCGAAATACATTTGGGATAATCCTCTTGGAAATCCCTATGCTAAGTGTCACTGGTTGACTTAGCTCAAAAACATAAGAAAACCTCCAATATAGAAATGAAATTCCAAAACCAAAATGATCAAAATGAGGCCAATATATAAATGAAATTCCAAAACAAGAAAGATCAAAATGAGGCACCAACCTTCCTTTTATTTTTTCTTTCAATTCCTCATACCATGGTTCGATTTTTCCCAAACCATGGTTTGATCCTTCCCTTGGTATGATTTCCATGCTTGGTAATTCCAAAACTTAACTTTATTTTTTCTTCTTTTCATGTGTCCTTGTTAGGTATGTGTTATATTATTTCCACGACTAGCCCCACACGCTGTACGTTGTGTCGGGTGCAGCAGGGGGGTCACAAGGGGGGAGGCAGCCCCCACTGTTGGGGTCCGGGCAGACGCCCACAGCGAATGGTGTGTGTGGAACCACTCATAGAGCGGACCCACCCATGTTTTTTGCATGATTTTGCACATGGTTTTGGGGTATCATGGTTTTCGGCCTCGGTATTTTGTAGATCCCGGTCAAAGGAACTACGGTTATGTTCTAATCCAGGGTTAATGGATTGGGGTTTATGTATGCTTCAGCGTGTATATATATATGTGTTGTAACACGAAAATGAATATAATGAAAAATCAAGCCGGTCATCCCGATTTGGGATCCAGGGGAAAATCTCTCGTGTTTATCTATTTTATGTTTTATGCTCTCGCTATTGTTCATTTTCTCGTTATAAGATTAGTGTGTAGATAATTTTTGTCTCGGGGTTAAAACCTACATTTGGTATCGTAGCTATTTCGGCTTCAAGGGGACACCTTTGCTACTAAGGTTTTTTTGCTCCTAGCCCTCGAGGTAGACCCTATTGAGTGGGAGATCCGTGGGATTGATTCTTGGTGGTGAAGACGGCGAGCAAAGCGTGAAAGATGGAGATTGAGAAATTTAATGGTTAGATTTTTTGAGTTGTGGAAGCTCAAGATGGAGGATCCGCTAAAGTGGATAAAGATCAATGGATCGTGGTAGATCCAGGTACTAAACCAACCAGCAATGTCGATGAAGACCGGAAGAGACTAGATCAAAAGGCTAAGAGCACAATACGGTTGTGTGTCTCGTATTCAGGTATTGTTGAATGTATCCGGGAAAGCTAAGGTGAAGAATTTGTGGGAAAAACTTGGGAATTTATACCAATCTAAGTCTCTCGTGAATAAGTTGTTCCTACGTAGTAGCTGTATAACTCCGAGGATGAATGATGGAGACTTGGGTGACGAGCATCCGAACGCCTTCAATACTATGGTAAGTCAGTCTGTCATCCGTTGATATTAAAATATCGGATGAAGATAAGTGCATCGGTTTGTTGTGTTCTCTACCAGAATCATGGGATAGTCCGGTTATTGCAATAGGTAGCAATACAACTACCTTGAATTTTGATTACATTGTCTCAGATGCACGTTCTGAGGAAATGAGACGGAGAAATATGGAGGGCCGGAATGGAGATGCCTTATCTGTACGAGGAAGGTCACAGAAATAGAAACAAGAATAAGGTTTCAAGTGGGAGATCCAAATCTAGAGGGAGATCTAAATCTCCCGGAAAGTTTGTAAAGGTATGTCCGGAAATGCGTAAAGGAAGGGCACTACAAAAAGGACTACGTATCTAAAGTTCTTGAGAAAGGAAAGGGATTTGATGATGCTCCTTCTACAGAGGAAAAACCACTCCTGATGAAGGTGGGGATGTGTATTTCGCTTCTTCTTCAAATACACATGTAGATCATAACTCATGGGCCGATTGACTCGAGTGCATCTTCACTTCACTCCCCATAGGGAGTGGTTCTCGCGAGTATGAGAAATATGATGGTGGTGATGTATTCCTAGGGGATGATAGGAAGGCCAAAATCATCGGACATGGAAAGGTCGAGCCGAAGCTACAAGGTGGAAGGATTAGAACACTTCTTGGTGTTCGCATAGTCATGCATTGGCTAGAAATCTGATTTCGAAAGTAAAAATGGATGATGCGAGTAAAAACAAGGGTTCAAGAAAGATGCTTACAAGATGGTTTGGGGAGCACTAGTATTAATGCGGGAGTTCGATCGGAACTCTATACAAGCTACAAGGTAGAACTGCTATTGATGGGTGTAATATTTATGTGGTTCACGAAAGTGGAGCGAAAGCCTAGACGTGTCTCTAGAGAAAAGACCATGTTATGGCATCAAAGGCTTGGACATATTGGAGAGAAGGGACTTTCGGACACTACATTAGAAAATGGTATGGTAGAAGGTATGTATAATTTCTCTCTAGATTTCAATTTTGTGTGAACATCATGGTATATGGGAATCGAATCGGTGATTTTTCCTTCTGGTGCTAAGAGGGGGAACAAGATATTAGAACTTGTGCACCGGTGATGTGTTTGGACTCCGTGCCGGCTCCATCAGCGGGAAAGTCTCGTGTACAATGTTTCATTCATGCATGACTTCTCAAGGAATACATGGATATATTTCTTGAGGAATAAATCTAAATTATTTGACAAATTTAAAGAATTTAAGGCTCGATCGGAAAACCAGGATAGAGAAGAAGATAAATGCGTCGAGGACGGATAATGGTGGAGAGTTCCCGAGTAAGAAGGAATTTGAAGAGTTCTATAAGAAGTGTGGCATATCACGACGACGAAGAATACTCCATACACACCTCAGCAGAAATGGAGTTGCAAAAAGAATGAACGAACACTAATGGAAAAGGCAAGAAGCATGCTCTGGTGGTACCGGGTTAGGACAAGAATTATCAGAGTAGAGAGGAGAGCGCATGTTACTTAGTTAACAAGATCACCTTCATCAATGTTGGAGGATATGACTCCACATGAGGTATGGATTGGTAAGAAACCTCTCTTTCACATCTAAGGGTATTTGGATGTGATGCATATGTACATGTTCCAAAGGATAAAAGGACCAAGTTGGATAATAACCAAAGGTGCATCTTTATTGGGTATAAGGATGGTTTACGTGGTTACAAGCTTTGGAACCCAAAAATAAGGAAAGTTGTGTACAAGCTAAGATTTGGTGTTTAGAGAGGTGAAATATGTTGTTACACATGAAGTCCTACCAAAGGAAATTGAGAAGATAGAGTTTGAGCTAAAGGAGGATGAATCGGACTCTACAACAAAAGAAGACTCAAGAGGAAGAGCTACAAACTCCAAATTTGTGAGAAGATCGGCTCTGGGAAAGAAGGCAACCCGTAAAAAGGTATAGTCCATCTTCTTTCGTTCAGATTTTTCCTTAACTATAAACTGGATGATGATCCCATAAACCTGTCAGGGGAAGCAATAGATTTAGAGGATGGAAAAATCTGAAGGAGGCCATGGTTGATGAAATGGCATCCTTGCATAAAAATGAGGCATGGGATTTGGATGGAGTTGCCAGTCGGGAAAGGAAGCCCATCGGGACCAAATGGGTGTTTAAGAAGAAGATGAATGTAGAAGGAAAGGTGTGAGAAATACAAAGCTCGGCTTGGTAGCAAAAGGTTATTCCCGTGTGCTAGGAATTGATTTTGATGATATTTTTTTCTCCCGTTGCCAAATTTACTTTCTATTAGATTACTTTTTATCTGTTGCTACCGCACTTGATTTTGAGATAGAACGGATGGATGTGAAGACAAGACTTTCTTCATGGGGATCTAGAAGAGGACATCTACATGAAGCAACTCGAAACCTTTTATGGTGAAGGGTAAGAAAGAACCTGGTGTGCAAAGTGCTGCACAAAGTCTCTGTATGGGTTAAAACAGTACCAAGGATGTGGTATCGCAAATTTGATACCTATATACGGGGACTTGGCTTCCACCGAAGACAAGGAGGTTCACCGTGTTTATTTTAAATTAATTGGTGACCATGTTATTTATTTGTTCCTATATGTGGATGATATGTTTGTTTGATTGGAAATGACAAAGAAATTATCCAAGATTTGAAGACCCAGTTGTTCTCCAAATTCGACATGAAGGATCTTGGCGGCCGCAAACTATATTTTGGGCATGGAAATTAAGAGAGATCGAGGCAAAGAGGAAGCTCAAGTTAAACCATAGGGAAGTATGTCGAGACTATATTGCAGCAGGTTCAATATGCAGGATAGTAAATCGGTGAATGTTCCTATTCCTGTAGGTGTAAAGCTATCTACGTAAGAGTGTCCTAAAGACACGAAGAAGAAGAGGAGCATATGTCCCATGTTCCATATGAAAGTGCAATGGGTAGCGTGATGTATGCAATGGTTTGTTCTAGACCGCAAATTACACATGCAATGGGAGTATTGAGTAGGTTTATGTCAAACCTAGGAAGGAGCATTGGACAACAAAGTGGAGGCGAGTTTTCGAAATATTTACGTGGCACTAGTGATTATGGCTTTTGCTACCAAGGAAGACCACGATTGGAAATAATGTTGGACATTAATGGTTTTTTTTCATGCAGCGGGTCAGAGATCTAGACCAAAGAAGATCTCACAAGTGGGTATGTGTTTAGCCTATTTGGAGGCGCATTCGCATTGGATGAGTAAAAGACGAACCGTAGTGGCTCTTTCAACTATAGAGGCAGCGTAATACATAGCAGCGCACTCATGCAAGCAAGGAAGCAGTTTGCTGCAGAGATCGTGTTCAAGTATGCGGTTGGTACAAGAAGCTATAAGGATAGATCATGATAGCCAAAGTGCAATTTTCTTGGCTAAGAACCCTCGCTTACCATTCAAAGACAAAGCACATTGATGTTCAATATCACTGTTAGAGATATGGTTGGGGCTAAAAGGGTCAAAGCTGGCAGAAGGTGGACGACTTTGAAGAATGTTGCAGTATGCACTGACAAAGTCTCATGAGCACCTCGAAGTTCTCTTTGGTGTACGATAAACAATGGGTGTTGAAGAATTGGCCCAATGACTAAGCCTTCCTCTCCTATGGCTCGTGGAAAGAAAACAACAAGTGGGAGATTTTTGGGTACAGTCTCATATTCTTTCCATGACTAGCCCCACACATTGTACGTTGTGCCGGGGTGCAGCTAGTCACAAGGGGGGAGGCAGCTCCCACTATCGTCCGAGGCGGGGCGCACTTCCCAAACGAAATGGGTGTGTCCCGACCCGCTCATAGGCAGCACTCCACTCCATGTTTTGTGCATGAGTTTTGCACACATGGTTTTGGGCATGATGGTTTTCGCCCTCGGTATTTTGTAGATCCGATCAAGGGAACTATGGTCATGTTCTAATCCAAGTAGTTAATGGATCGGGTTTTATGTATGCTTCGACATGTATATGTATGTGTTGTAACACTAAAAGAAATATAATGAAAAATCAAGTCGGTCGTCCCGATTTGGGATCCAGGGAAAATCTCTCGTGTTTATCTCTGCTTTATGTTTTATGCTCTCGCTATTGTTTATTTTCTTCGTTATAAGATTTGTGTGTAGATAATTTCTATCTTTCGTTGTTAAAACCTACAATCCTAACCGTTTCCTTTTTCTCCAAAATTTATTAAATATTCCATAACTTATTTATCCTAATTTTATTTAGCTAAATATATATATTAATCCTAGTTTTATTTAGCTCAATATATATAGTATTCATCAAAATTATAAAATTGGGAATTTCCATGTAAAAATTTTAATTGGGGATATGGCAGTCCTCCCCTCCCAAATGATGCTTTTCCTAGAGAAAATATACTGGTGGACACTGCAAAACTTGTTCTCCTTCCCAAGTGGCATCTTCTTCAGGAAAATCCTTCCACTTAATAAGAAATTCTCTAATCATCCTACTCCTCGTATTCCTTTCCCTCCCCAATAATATGGCCTCTTGTGTCAAAATTAAATTCCCCTCATCATCTAATGGTGGTAACTCAGTGGTAGTGTTCACTCATTTTCCCAAGGAATTTTCAATAAAGAGACATGGAATACATTATCCACCCTGCTTCGTGGTGGAAACCCATACTCATAAGCTACCTCCCCCAATCTTTGGATCACCCTGTATAGCCCTTAAAAATGAGGTTGAATATTTTTATCTCCCTTACACTTTAGTGTGGATTTCTTGTATGACTACAACATTACAAAATCCAAATCCTCAACCTAAAAATGTCGCTCTAATCTTCCCTATCTGAACATAATTTCTTTTTAGTTGTGTCCCATATGCAAGTTAACCTTGAGTGCTATAAGGATATATTGGCTCTCCTATATCCAATATTTTTCCTCTTGAGCTCTTCTACCTCCAAAATGATATCAAAAAAATTCAATAAATCATAACCATATGAAGCACGAAATGGTGTCATTCATCGATACATATGATATGCATTGTTGTATCAATACTCCCCAAGGTGTAGCCACTTCACTGCACGCTCTTTGTTATACGAGTGACATAGTTTTGCGAGATATCCCTCTAGTTACTTATTCACTCTCTCGTATTTGCATATGTTTGAGGGGTGGTAGTTTTCGTGCCAAAAAATAAGGTACATTTTCACCCTACACTTACCTCAAATTGTTATACACCTTTAGGAATTTTTTCCTCATCTTAACAATAAAATAAAGGAAGATTAATGTAAAAATCGTGACAAATGAACTAACTGGTGAAAAGGGATGTTTAACAACTGGAATTTCACTTATTGTATATTTATTCACAAAGAGGAAGAAAAGCAAACCTGCAACCGATGATAACCCTAAGACAAACGATAGGAAGAGACTAAACGAGAATCATAATGACTCCCATGGGTCCCTGAGCGAAAGATGGAAAGGCATATCCATGTCCAAATAACTCACACGACAGCCACGAGAAGTAGGATGTTGCCATTTGGAAAAGACCATTACCATCGATTGAAATCACCTTTAAAAGGACGAAGATGAATGAGATAGCAGAGCCGAATAGGGATTTTCCTCTGTAATAGATGTATCAGGATAGAACTATCCACTTGTATTCATGTATTAACCTTCCACTTAATAAATAATTTTTTGTGTTTGAATAGTCATTCTTTGAGTTTTCCCTACTGATAGACTTATGGTGGGTTTGGGCCCATCCCTCGGGAGTTTCTTCCTAATCTTTGTGCTGGACATTTAATTTGTGAACTTATGTTCAGTTATCGATGTTTTCTATGGGATATCTTTTCACTTGTTAATTTTTAGACATACAATGCCACAACTTTCTCTTTCATTAGAATATTTTATCATTCATTATTTCCGGCTTAAATTCAATGTTTTTCGTAGTCATAGATGCTTCCATCATTTCCCAATACTTTTATATTCATTCATTAGCTTTAGTATGCATCGCATGTTTGAATGTTGTATATAGCTAAGAATTGGATATTTCCATCATTAACGTAAGGCGTCTAGTTGCTAATTGATTCAAAAAATATGTCATCTATTTAGTTTACAAAGAGAATTCCATTGAAAAATTAGATAAGCAATTGATGTTAAATTTATTGAAAGTTACTATTCAATTTAGTAGGACTTTGTTGTTCCATTCATTAGTGTGTTGTTCAATCATAGGTTTCCCTTTTCTACACTTACTTAGATAGAATAGTTAAGCGTACATTTTTACAATTCTATTTCCCTTTGAATTGATTGGACTTCGAGAATTAGATAATCCTCTTCATGGTAATATGGAGTAGTTGTTATTGATATCATTTGCATATACTTTGTGCTCACACTTTTGAAATAAGAAGACTTGCCCTGGGTTGACAATTGATGAGGAAGCATCGAAAGTTGCACTGTAATAGTCACCTTTGTGACCCGACATTTTTGGTGTCAGTTGCTTTGAGGAGAGTGTTTAAGACTGATGTCCTTCATTTATTTCTCTCTTTTGTTGTGAAGAATTGGGATATTAAAACTAGATGTAAGAACCCTACGTCATCGGAAAACAAAATTCTTTGATGTCCAGCCCACTTCTCAACAATTGTGCAGAGACTAGAAAGAAATAGGTGCTATTGTTTTATGACCAAGAAGAAAAATATAGAAAGAAATAAAAATAATCCACTTAAGTTTGTGAAACCGAAAATGACCAAAGATCAGAACAACATGTATAGAGAGAAATCATTAAGAAAGCTGAATTCTAGGCATCCATAGGACCCAGTAACCATTCCTATTCAGAATTCCTACCGTCTCCCTCAGTGAAAGGGTCTCACCATCTACAACCCATGCTGAGATTCACAGTGAGATATAAGGGTGTGAACAAAGCCTTCGGACTCGCGATCACGTACGTACTCGACCCTTCTAGAGAGGGAGGTTCTTGCAATTTTATAGGAAGGGGGAAGGAGAAACAAGTAGTGCAATATAGGTAAGAGCTCCAGGTCGGATCCCCCGAGAGAGTTATAAAGTCATGAGACACTGGTATCCCAGCATCATGGAAGTGCTATAAGGCGTTCTTCCGCATTCGCCCCCTAACTCCACTAAGATTACTCCTCCAGAACAAGAAATCCTCGAAGATTACTGGAATATCTTTGATCAAATGGAAAATAATCATAACCATAAATCATGAGCGACATCAACATTGGAGTATCCCATTGTTGATCATGTTGCAAAATGCCCCTATGAAAGCCATTTCCCTTAGAAAAACATCCCCACCTTCCATGGGTTGACCTTGGAAGATCTCGATGCATTTCTATTTTAATTTTATGTCTTATGTAGGGGATATGAGTACACCCTACGTACTCCCGAGAAACTCGAAATTGTTTCTCTACTCGAAGGGGACAACATTATGTTGGTTCATGGGGCTTGGTGGAGGAACCATCAATAACGAGGACCAAATGAAGAAAAATTTCCTTAATAAATATCAATATTATTGCTAGAACTCGAGAGTTAAAAAGATTAAATCATCAATATGTTTGCAAAAGATAATGAGACATTAGAAGAACACGTCAAAATATTTCAATATAATTTACAAAGATATCCATACACTACACTATGCAAAGACATCTTAAAAGCAACAATGATTAAGGGAATGAAAGAAGAATGGGTTGAAACACTTAACATAATGGGAAAAGGGGACATCTACCAAGAAGAATATGATGATATTATTTCACTATGTATCACATGTTCTCGGGGTAGTTCACAAACCAATCGGGCGAGACTCAGCTACAAGGAATCCTAAGCAGTATGGTGGAAATGTGACCCGAAAGAAGAATTTGGTAATCTTTTAGAAGATTCAAAACCGATAACTTAGGCACCTTGACAACACAAATCTAGATGTCCCGCAGCCAAGCAGAAGCAAGCTATAGCAGAAAAAAACTTGGTCATATTTTTCCCATGTTTGTTGGAAGAAACATAGCTAAAGGGAATGTCCATTAGACATGGTCCAGACATGTGCTATTTGCACTAAGGACCATGCCATGGACTATTTCCCATCACCTACTGAGGCTGAAGGAAGTTTTTCAAAGAAGTGAGAGTGAGACAAAGTAACCGGTCTACCTAATAAACCAATGTCGATAATGGAAAGCATGACTGGGTATGCTCTCAAGACCTACCTCAAGTTATTTTCTTCTCCGTAGTTTAACCAACAAAACCCCGCGATGATCTTGGTAGTAATCAACCACCTTTTTCTACTTGGCCATCTCACTGTTTTCCTATGGAACCTTGGCCAAACAAAAACCCTCTTCATGGAATAATCGCCAAGTTTTCCTCGCTCTCTCCCACTTATTGGCAAAACACTCCCTATCAAATTCAAAGGGCCACCCTCCCCTTCCCAAACCACAAATGTACCTCGAATTGGTAGGGACCTCTCGCAAATGACCAACCTACCAATGGGGAGATGGGTTCAAGATCAACCTACATTACCACCCATACCCAAACCCGAAAGACAACCCTCATCCTATCATATGCTCACATCAGCCTCAACCCAATCCTAATCCTAACAATAGGCCACGTCTGCCTAGTTCAATCAGAGGAAAACCCAAACGAAAATTGAACAGATGAAATGCAATGAGTTAAGACTCGAGGTTAGTATGTGTTGCTTTTTCGCCAATGGAGGATATAACCCGACCACAATCCTGAATCTAGAACTCGACGTAGTCTCAGACAAACAATTGTGACCGAAAAAGAGGTATAAAGCAGGGAAATAGTTGGCAAAAAGGAAACTTCGAAAGCCTTATGATTTATTCCCCTCTATTCCCCGAGAGGCTAATAATGCAAGTAGACCGCATAGTCTCTCCAAAGCATTTCTATATCCTAAGGGAATTAAGGAAGCTTTGCATTAAAATTCTTCTTCTTTTACGCACCATGCAAGCACATTCCTATCTATGCCAAGATAATTAAATAACGTGTGGGAAGAATCAAGTAAAGAAAGAAAAAATCGTACCCACTGTTCATGTGGTGGGAGCACTATCTAACTTCTACCAGTTGGGTAAGTGAAATGACCGTGGAAAACATGAGGATTCAGGGAATCCCAGGCATAAGTAATCGTGAAAATCTCTCCGCCCACTCCTTTGCAAACAAATTAGCCGACTCCAGTGGTGGCCATTAACATCTTAACTACAGTGACCCGTGAAAGGCCAGTGCATATCAGCCTTTAGAACCCACAACTACTTTCGATGGGAACTTCATGTTGCAATTATCCGTTATCGTACCAAAAGGAATATTACAAGACATCCTAGTTTCTATGGATTCATGGGAGTATCCAAACTCGAATTTTTAGTTATTAACCCAAAGAATAATATCGACGTACACCCACGGGATACTCGGTGACCCTTGGTCGGCAACAAACCGATGCTTACGTAGGCCGTCGACTAGTGCAATCACGACCATCGCTAAACGATATTCCACAGAATATTATTATTTACCCACCCGCTAAACCAAGCATATCCACAATAAAAATTCACGTACATCCACATACATATCGAACAAAACATTCATCCACCTCTCGAAATTAGTCGAAGCTCTTGAATTTTAAGGATCAAATTGAAGATAATCTAATCAACAACTTCATGAATCAACCATCTCACATCCGGAAACTTAAAATTCAAAATGTTAAAGACATTTCTCAAGATGAAACACAAGAATATCCCTAAGCGTGACCTTCATGATCAACATATGCCCACAACCGTTGTACGCAATACGAAATACCCATCGAAATCGAGCCAGTGGAAAATTTTAAATATCAATGGAAATCTAGACAAGTAACCAAAAGTAGAGGCTCATAAAGGTTGTATAGAAGTATCAGCAGAGAATTTTCTTTCAACTACCCATACACATGAAGGGTAGTAGACCCTCGCCTATGCACCCATCACATCTATACCGACAAGGAGGCTCGTGCCTATTTCGGAAACTTCGGGAGGCTGAAATCCACATCTCAAAAGACATCGTAAAAGATGAGCCGGAAAATATGTTGGATGTAAATTTCATTTATCCTATCTCGCGACGAAAAAATGGGTCTCCCTCTAGAAATCATTCCTAAAAAGAACTCGGAAATGGAGAATCCAGTGTGGATTATAGAGAACTCGAATAAAGCAAACACAGTAGTGACCACTTCCCCCTTCCTTTTATCGACCAGGTCCTTTATACATCGCAGTGAAACGATCTCTTTTCCTTCCTTTGACAAGTTTAGCGGTTACAATAAAATCCGTATAGCCCTCGAAGACCAGGATAAAACAACCTTTACTCGCCCATGCACATTTTCCTATTGGGTAGTACCATTTGGATTACGCAATGCAACAACCTTCCAAAGAACCATACAGCATTTTTTCTGATTTAATAAATGAGGGACTCTAAATTTACATGTATAACTTCTATCACATCCCATATGGTGATGACTTTCGATCAAGCATTAGAAATGCTAGAAAATGTATCGGAATGATGTGGCTACTACCAGTGTTATGCTTAAGCAAATGAAAAATGCCACATGATGATGACTCGAAGGAGTAACTCCTAGGACACTACATCTCTCGTAGCCGGAATACAAGTTAGACTCTACCAAAAATAGAATTAATCATTTTATTAGCCACACCTAGTACACAAACATCGCAGGTACACTAGTTTTCTCGATACACGTATTATCGCGGGTTTATAATAGTTTTTTTCACAAATTGGCCGCACTCTCGTATGCATTAATCGGAAATGTTGAATTTTCACCGGGTCCGATAAATGTGACATTTCTTTTACATACTTAAAGAAACCGGTCTCGACGACACCGAATCTCTACGTGGTCCTAAACTCGCAGCCGCCCTTTCACATTTATTTAGATGCATCCAACACAGTTGATATGGGTATTTCTTGGTCAAGAAGAAGATAAAAAGCCCTATGCTATTTATTATATCAATGAAAATATTTACACCGAATTAAACTATACAAAGGACTCGAAAAGAGTTCTTGGTTGTCATTTATGCTATCAATAAATTTAGACATTATATAAATGGCTATCATTTATTCCTCATATACCGATCATTCTCGTCGTCAGATATCTATCTAATAAACCAATCACAAAATGGGGAGAATAACTCGTTTGGTTGCTAATTTTTCGTGAATTCGACATAACTATCAAATACCGTCCAAGGAAGGAGAACTCTTGGTGACTACCCTAAGAATATGAATCTTTGCCTAAAAGTATTCAAAGAGCATCTAAGCTTCCCAGAGTTTTTGTCAACTATAAGATCCATGAGAGACATGAGAAGAAGAGAGTGCATGCAACTCCACTTTTGGGTAGGACTTTACTACCTACATTTTGTTTGGATCACCTAAGAGCTTAGCTACCCTCGTAAAGAAACTGCCACATATTTTCAATGCTTGCACTCAAGTTTCAAGAAGAAGCCATAGGCAAGAGTAGCAAGCACTACACCTCTGAGTTAAGGCTTATACCTGGTGGTTATTTGAATATTCTTCTATCGAGAAATGTAAAAATATCTACTTATGCAAAGTTCACTAGGAGGTTACCGAAACATTTGATTTTAAGCCACATCTCAAATCTCTTTTCGATAAGCAAGCTAAGCTTCCAAAAATTCAGGACCTTTCAGCATAAGATGGAAGGATCCATGAAGATAACTCCATTTCAAAACATTGTTGGAAAGGGTTAAAGATATTCTGACATGATTTTCCTTACAGGCAAAGGCGCTTCAACAAGAACATCTCTTCTCAAGAGGAAGACATGGAGGTTCTCTTTTCAAGAAGAGATCAAGAGAAAGGATCTCCTATCGATGAGGAGGAGAAATGCGAAGAGATGAAAGGTTCCTCCAAGCACGATGGGTCAGGAGCAGCATCTATTTTTATTTGGGAGATGGAGATGAATGTCCAGTCACTTTCGGACTAGAGGGCCCTCAGATCTTTTCTCAAGAAGTCCCCAAGGATCTTACACATGAAGAGAATGAGAAGCATGTGTCTATGATGGATTGCAACAACAGAGGAAAAAATGATGGACGTAATGTGTTCCAACATCGTATCTGGCCTTTGGGAACACAGACTATACCGTATCGGCGCCTTTGGATCAAGACTCTTGACACCAAGGAGATGATGGGTGTTCATGAGTTAAATACATCTAAAGGGAAGCACCTTAACTCGTGAGATCTTGCGCAAATTGGGTGAAACGAGAGAATATGAAGGATCATAGCACTCGATATGATCGGAGGTGATCCTCTATTACATGGAAATAAGATGAAGTTTCTCCACTCAAAACACTCCTCACATATATAAGAGTGATGCCCCATTATCATGGGACTTCCACACAAAAAGTTATAGAGAGGGATTTGCATAGTGGAAGCAACCATAAGATGTTCCCGTTCAGTAATTCATATGGGAATGAGCCAAGACGCATCATTATCTCGTGGTATACCACCCTGAAGGCCACCTGATTCATATTTGGTGAAATATGTTTCATGCATTGATGCTCCTTTCATAGATCCAAGAAGGAAGGGAGCACTAGAAGACCATAATACAACGTTGAGAGTATGGGGGAAGGCCCAAGGCGAGGGAAAGCATTTTTCCCTTTAACACCATTATCCATTCTCTCATCTCATACCTGCAGACCGGGAAAGGTTGCCGCAAGGAGGAAGAATGACACCATCATAGAGCAAGGAAGGCAATCCTTTGAATTAGGAGACAAACTTGTTTGGAGAACACTCTTCCATACGATGATGAGATGGTGGTCACACATGCATACTTTGGAAAAAACGCAAGGAGGTTTTGGATAGATGATAGCCTTCCATGGGAGACTAACTTCCAAGAACTTCCATTTCCTTTTCGAGCATGTGCATGTGCAAGGAGGGCAGCAAGGAAGGAATGGCAACCTTCCACCCTTATACTCTTCGCTAAGATGGGAGTTGTCAAGGAGGAGAAAAATGGGAGGCTCTGGCCTTCCAACATACACATTTGACATGGAAAAGGTCAAAGGAGGAGAAAAAAACATGGCAAAACACTTTAGATAACACATTATCAGCTGCTCATGGTTGGGAAAATTAGATCCATACTACAGAAATCGCAACCAGCTAGTGGAAATGATTCCAAGGATCTTCACACTCGCACGATTCTTATACTGTGACTTACTACATGATGACAGCTATTCAATCCTAGATGGATTCATCTATAATCATGGTAGGATCTTCTTGGCTCCAGAGCCTCCAAGCTCAAGGAGGAGATACTTGCCAAAGGGGCTTGGTGAAATAGCCCTATTTCAGCCACACATACTCTATGAAGCTCAACAACATCATCTTTCGAGGGAGCTACTATCGGAGGGCTTTGAAAATAACTATATCAAAGATTGTCAAAGATGCATGAACATTGCGGAGTTGGAGCAGCAACATGACCTCTAAGGAAGAGTTAGCAATGATCTCTCTTTCTCTCTTTAAGGAAGAGAATGGATCCAAGTGCACCACTCCATCGATATGAGGAGGATTTTTTGGTGAAGAGCATGCTCTTGTTACACATGTTTTATTCTCACTTTCATGCATTCCTCCACCATGTTTTTGCAGGCCATCACCCTAAGGAGGAGTATTATATCTTAGTGGGGCATCATGGCCAATATCAGCACACAAACTCCGAATTTGGCCACTCCCTTGGAAGAAAAAAGGAGATTTTCTTTCATGCATCAAGAGCCTCCCAGTCACCAAACATATCTCACACTTTCAGCCATAGTGAGATGACATGGGCAGCAAGTAAGTGGCAGGGAAACCATCGCTCATATCTAGATCCGATGCAGTAGTGAGATGCACCGCTGCTGGTTCCACATGTGGGACTATGCACCCACCCATATGCAACAAATTTCTACTCTGGCTCAGTAGCATTGTTTTGATCCCCTACATTGATGATGTACTTGTACTTTTTATGGGGATGTATGGAGAAAATGAGGGGAGGTATGCATGTGCCCTATGGGATGGCTACTCTCCATGTACTTTATGTTTCATATTTCAGAGAGAGCATCGGGAAAACCATGTTTGTTTCATGTGATTCATCGTCTCCTTATGGGATGATTTATTTGTATCTCATGATGAATTTGGTGGAGCAAGTCATGCATGGATGGTTTGGTGAACACTTGGCTAATGGAGGAATATTACTCTCATGTTTGTGTCACCAATGGAAGAGGAGATGTGTTGGCAAAGCACCTCACCTTTATCAATTGCTTCGAGGACAAGTAGCGTGAGCTGACTTGTATTCCCGCAATTAGCCCAAGCTAATGGGAATATTCAATTTTGTTTTACTTTTTTCTTTCATGAGTAAATGTGGTAAAGGAGGATTATAAAAACTCTCAAAACAACAACAAATCAATGCCACATGTGAGAAAAATCTAAATCCGCCATTCTAAATAAAAACACCCTTATGTGTGAAAGGCGAGACATTTGATTGGGTCAACCATGACCAAATCAACAACGTTGTCTAGAAGGAGTGATCTTCATTAAGGCATAGAGCAAGCTTTAGTTGGAGGATGCTCATGTAGGAAATAGAGCTGTTTCATATAGATGGTATTAGGCTTTTGTCAAGCTCACAAACTTATATGAGGAAAGGGGAGGACAGAAAGATGACAGGGTCGTGGATGTGATTGCATTTTCTTGAGTTTATTGTCCGTCTAGACATATATCATTCTCCTCACCGTCATCGTAGAATAGTTTTGTTTAGCACAAGGATCTCCTATTTAGGAATCCCATCTCCTTTCTTAAGAGGCCTCTTAGAAGAGCTTTTCATCTCTTTGTCCACTATCAAGCTAAAGGTCAAGCTTCTAATTCCAACTACAATGCAACGCCATGTTGAGGGTAATGGTTGTCTTTGCACAGATGCGAAGTGGGAGGCTGATACACTTAGATCTAGGTCAATCTAGTGCCTAATATTTAGTGGAAAATTATTTATTCCATTGGAAAGAGTGTACTGGACTCATTGGAGCATCATTTTCACATATTGGCATCAAGCTAAACTGATCTTGAACCCTACACCACAGTATTATCTTCCAGTATCCGCGCTTTTCTCAGTAGGTGTCGTTGTAAGGGCTTTTGACATAATATTTTGGAGTCAGTCCTTCTCATGTGTTGGGGATATGTCTTCACCTTTGAGATACATTGATTGGGATCATCTTATTTGTATAGATCATATCATATAGAAATACTTTGATATTTACCTTCTCGTAACTTTCTAAATCATTCTACAGATTTGCTTTCATAAGACTCTCAGCATCTACTCCATGTGATTCATGTATCGTCAAAAACAAGGGGTATTTCTGAAGTAGAGATCATAGTGTATGGATCTTTCATAGATATGAATATTCATTGCATTATTTTTGCTCTAGATATACTTTTAATCAAACAAAATATCGCTACATAATAAAAATAACATTGTCAAGGCGCAGTCGCTCATCGTCCGTATGGTTGTTGCACTATCAGGAGGATATTTCTTCATGGGATACTTATTTCTTTCTCATTCTACATTATATGGGCTTCAAAATACATCTGATTTGCTGATATAAATGCCAGAAATAGGGGTCTCCATATTTTCCTCTTGCAAATATCTCGATGAACTACGGTTATTTTAATGCTTACTATTTAGTATTGCTGCTTGTTCTCATTTTGGGATATTACAGAGCCTATCACATTGAACCTTGTGGTGGCCATTTTGCAGATCAAAGAACAAGGAAAAAATTACTACAATTGGGTTATCATTGGCCTACAGTTTATAAGGGTGAAAAAAAATATGTCCAAGCCTGCGATAGTTTCCAAATAATGGGTCGCCCAAGCCAAGCTGATGAAATTCCAATACAACCACAATTGGTAGTAGAACCAATCGAATGATGGGCACTGGACTTCGTTGGGCCATTCAACCCACCATCGAACTAGGAAATCTACATAATGGTTGCCATAGATTACATAACAAAGTGGCAGAATCAGTGGCCTTATCAAGAGCCATGGAAGAATCTATGATTAACTTCGTTTTTGAGCTATTTGTGTGATATGGTCTACCACGAGAGGTGATAACTGATGGAGGGGCACAGTTTGTGGGTAATAAAATTACAACCACCCTAAAGAATCACCATATCATCCATAGAGTCATGTGTCCTTACCACCCACAGGTGAACAGGCAGGTTGAAAGTACCGACAAAGTCCTTGAGCCAATTCTTACTAAAACAATATCATCACATTGCTGGGACTAGGCCACTAGACTACCAGAGGCCTTTTGGGCTCACCGCACAACATGGCGAAACACCACTCGATATTCTCCATATCACTTGGTATTCATCAGAGAGCCCATTTTTCCTATTGAATTCAAAGTAAAAAATCTAAGGACAACGCAAGAGGTAGGGATAGACTTGACAGAGGCCGAGATTAAAAGGCTCCAGCAAATAAATGAACTAGATGAAATAATTATATTGGCTTTACATCACGCAGCAATCATATAGCAATAGTGAGCTAAGCGGCATTAAAACCTCATAAAAAAGAAGACATTATAGAAAGGATATTGGGCACTTCTTTATGACTCCATATTCCAATATTTTCCAGGGAATTTGCAAACAAGGTGGGTCGATCCATAAAAAATTCAAGAAGTACACAAAAACGGTACCCTCACCTTGACCACCATAGACAAGTTCGGTTCTATATTTTGAGTCAACAGGCATAGAGTGCGCCTCTATCACAAACCTCTTATGAAAGAGTCTTTCTGCAAGCAGGTATGAAATGATCTTACTATTCAGATTCTAGCAGAAGGGGGTGACAACCCCACAACTTTAATTACATAAGAGCTTGCTATTTCTTTTTCTAAATATTGTATATAATTTCCCTGCAATTTTTTTATTTTGTTGTACATAATTTTCCTTCATCACCCCTTTCATTTTTCATTGTTGTTAAAACCTTTGAACGGCTGTTGTTCAGTCCAATTGGACAACTAATGTTTAATCAGATTGAACAATCATTTCCTTTTTGCATTTTTTACTTTTTTTGTTCAAATATTTGAACGATTGTTGTTCAATTGGATTGAACAACCGTGTTTTCTTTTCATTTTTACTTTTTTTGTTCAAATATTTGAACAGTATTTGTTCAATCCAATTAAACAGTTGTTCTTCAATCAGATTGAACAACCGCTTTTTTCACATTTTTCTTTTTCGATTCAAATCTTTGAATGCAGGTGTTCAATCCAATTGAACAACTTTTGTTCAATCAGATCGAACATCCATGGTTTTTGCGTTTTTAATTTTTCTGTTCAAATATTTGAATGACTGTTATTCAATCCAATTGAACAATTGTTGTTCAATTGGATTGAACAATCATTTTTTTCGCGCTTTTATTTTAATGTTCAATCCAATTGAATATTTGTCATTCAATCAAACTGAACAACCATTTTTTCATGTTTTTATTTTTTTTTCCAAATCTTTGAACGGATATTGTTCAATCCAATTGAATAGCTACTATTCAATCGGATTGAACAACCGTGTCTTTTGGTGTGTTTATTTACTTCTATTCAATCCAATTGAACAATCAATTTTTTTCTTTCTTCCCCCTTAAGCATGATTCTTCTTTCTCTTTTTTTGATGACCTCTCCTCATTCCACACCCCAATTGTAAAACACATTTCTGAGTGGAAATAGGCACATGAAGAGGAGAAAAGCAACAATATTACTAATATTATGATCCTTTGAAATTTCAACATTCTGGAAGCTGACATGGTACATCTATGCAATGAATCGCTAAGACATCTCCAATTCAAACATGTTATCACACAATACATAGTATTATAACGGTATATCTTTCTACACTCTCGAGTAGTATTTCCCTTTGACATAAATATTTAGGAATAAGGAGTATTAATTGTATTGGCATTATCCTTTAACTTCTCACACCATGCCTAACTCTTAAGGAGTTAATGAGCCTCCCTAAATGTATAAAAAACAAATATTATGCTTACATAAAAATTTTAAGAAGAGGAAAGGGGGTCCCATCATGAGCCAACCTACCATGATCATAATGGTTTAGCAGGTTACATGTCCACAATGGCCAATACACCAGGGTAACTACCTTCTCTAAAACCCTAACTACTTGAACGACAGGAGGTATCATAACGAGCTGGCCTGATCACTCTGTTACAATCCCAGTGAATGGAAATGTGACTATCTCGCTACCACACCAGCGTAGTGGTCTCTTCATAAAGCAAAATTCCTACTTTTACAAAAGAAGTATTATGTCTATATGCAAATTTTTAAGAGAGAATAGGGGGTATCGTCACGAGCCAACCTACCATGATCATGAGGGTTTAGCAGGTGACATGGCCACAATGGCCAACACTCCAGGGTAATGACCTTCTCAACTACTTGAAGGAAAAAAGGTCTCATCACAAGCCAACCTAATCACTGTTACAAATCTAGTGAGTGGCACCTTGACTATCTGGCTAGCACACTAGCACAATTATCTCTCCATAAAATTGGCAAAATAACCACTTTTACATAAAGGATTCTGGCTCATTTTTTGAGTTAAAATAATAACCCAGTCAAGGCTATGAATGCCTACTAGTAGCAGTGGCTCTGCTTGTGGTATGAGAGTATGTTTCAACGATAGCCAATTACTCATACATATACTTATCTCCTAATTCCTTCAATTCCCAAGAAAAATCCACTACTCAAATTAGTGGTAATATTATTTTATTGCATAAGTAACTATAAATGAACTATGCTTTCATATTTTAATTTCGGGATGAAGGCACCAATCATTATCTATCATAGTCATGCTTCCATCACACCATACCATTAAATAAGGACATCCTATCATAATAATTGCTATACTTCTTTCTTCCCTTCTTTGTTCACTTCTGCATGAGATACACTTATGATAAATTCCAATTCTAACTTTTACAATGCACGTGCTCATAATTGTTTAATCACTCCTCTTTCCTTGAGCTCCAAGGCCACAAACACCATTCTCGCATATAGACTATGATTAGTGACCCCTGAAATTTTCCCCCGTATGCATTCATGATTGATCAAATCACTCTTGTACTTAAGCATGTGGATGCCCTTATTTCAAGAGAGGGGGTGTAAATATCCATAAATATTAAGCATGTGAATTGCCTGCACAAATTCCGTTGGATACATTGATAAGACCAAAAGATCATTGCAATTAGGATATGAAGTTACCTACATTTACAACAAAGGCTGCAATCACTTTTTCTCTTGCATGCAATGTTTATTCTAACCAATAGGGCCGAAAGGAAACATAGAAAAAGGAGAAATTATCTCAAGAAAATGCATCAACGATTGGAGGAAAATCTCTCTGGAATGAACCTACGACCTTCCCAATCTCACACGCAGCTTGCACCATTCTCCAGCAAGCTGACTCGCTACCTTACTTACACAAATTGCAAGGGTTTGACACAGAGATAGCAATTTAATTCCTACACAACCTACAAGAGGTACATACTAGAATAAAGGGGAGGATTATACTGGTCAGAGACGATATCATTGCGAAAGTCTCTAGAATACTAGAAAAAGGAGAAATATGAACCAAAATTCACCCTCTTCTATGAGAGGAAATCATAGCGTACTAGGATCAAGGAGAACCATTGGAATGGAAAGGAAAAGGGATTAACCGTACCTCCCTACAAAAACCGTGGCAGGAATTAGCAGCATTCATCCAGAGACTCATCACATGCGATGGATGCCAAGATGTTTTAAAACTCCGTAAAATCATTTTGTTAGTTGTTCTTAAGAAAAAGATTTCAATTAATTTACCTTATTTCTTAAATTTTGTATTACATGACATTTATCTTCGAATGAGAAAGGTTAAAAACCCCCAAGAAGTTTTCAGCCACCATGTTTTAATCATGTTAATTATCATGCATGAGTTAGGCAAACACCAGACATGCTGGGATAACTTTGTTAACCCTGTCACACAGGCAACCTAATGAAAACCCTGTCAGGACCAAAATTGAGCTCCCTAGAATGAACATACCTAGAAGGAAAAGGACTTGTGCTTCCACTTCAGAAGCAAGCAAGTGAAGACAGTATGAGAGACCGCAATTACAAAAAAAACCCTCGAAATTTCAATAGGAGTCAGGGCCATTCCACTCACCACCTTGAAGCCCTAAAAACATACCCTTACAAGACTACGAGGAAGAGATGGCTCAAGTCCTGGAGAAAATGAGGCCGTCTCGTGAAACTAGAAGCCCATCCAAACAACTTGAAGAGTAAGAGGAATTGTTAAAACAATCTGCCACCGCCACGAGCTATGGCTGCACCAAGATATTACCCCACCAAGATGAATCACAAACTTTTAGGGCCTTGTCTCCTCCCGAGAGTGATGCGGTGAATAGGGAAGAGCAGGCAGAAGGGGTAGCCGAATCTGAAAACCAGACAGGATACACCATTCCCTTAGAACAAAATGAAAGCATAGAAACGTTCCCTCTAGCTCCTGAAGGGAATAATATCTCACCCATCCAGGAAATTAATACACAAGTAAATTATGGAGTACAGGTATAAAATACCATCACTGACAATCTTGAAACTAGGACCACCATTCCTGGAAATGAGGTTTCTACTCCTCCATCCCCTGCTAAAACCAAGCCAGAAGAGAATTTAGTTGAAAAGAAGTTAAGGAAAATGAAAAGAACCTGCAAAAGGTTAAGGAAAATAATAAAACATTTGAGGGATCAGTTGAAGTAAATAAGCAAGGCTCGAAAGCCTAAGAAAGAATTGCCCACCACAAAAACCAAAACATATTTTTTCACCAATTTGATAGACACTACTGAGGTTGAGATACAGACTGACTTAGAAAACATTGTTGAAGTTGATATACAGACTGACCTAGAAAACACTGTTGAGGTCGAGGTACAGATAGACCTAGTGGACACTACTAAAGCCTCTATGCAAACTAGGCTAGAATCCATAGAAGAAAAGGAAACCCAAATGGAGGAAGACCCTGGATATGCTCCTCTGGTAGAAAAAGTTGCCAATCAAAAATTGCATAATGAATTAATTCGAACACAACATGAATTAGCACAATGCTGAAAGGAATTTGTTCCCGCATAAGAATATCAGGAACTGTTAAATAAATTCACATTCCTTTCTACAATAGAGGATGAGACATTTGCTTAGCTTAGAGAAGAACAGTAAAAGTTAAATAAAGCTTAGGATCAGGTGGAACAAGCCAAGAAACAAACCACTATGGTTTTCTCTCTATTCTATGATGTGCTAACATGCAGGGAACCAGTAACCAACTATGCCCTATTTCTAGTAGAATGGTATTTATTACTAAAGATCAAGGCTCTCAGGGCAGGGAAGCCCATGAATTTTAAAACGATAGAGGAATTCCTCCATTGCTGCAATGATCAAAATGAACAGGTCCAACGCCTTTTGTGTGAACTATACATGCACAACTTCTTCCTAGAGGATGACATGGACAGTAATCCTAGCCCCTTTATAGGATACATCCAGTTCTAGGCCTTCCTCTCTTTTTTTATGAAACAGATTTGGTGGGCTAAAGCCTACAACATTTTTCAGAAGAGAGAACATGGCCTAGACCTATGGGTTAGAGGGGAGCCTACTAGACCCCTGCAGATGTTTACCCAACATAATAATTTCATGCAGAGAAAGGGAGTAAGGACTAAACTGGGTCCTATCCATAAGGACATTATACAGAATGGGCGGGAGTATTTCAAGGACATTCAGGAAGCAACCCTAGAAAAACCTGAACAAAGGTGGATGGGCTCCACAAATAATGTGAAAAACACAGAGCCATTTGGCTATAGAAACTTCAAGGCCACTACCTCGAGATTCCTTTTATACAAAAATCTGATCTTCAACATGGGCCCTACATGGATAGGATGTAGGTACATATTCCCTCTCATCTGGTGCACCCCTGAGGGTTATAATCATGATTACAAACTACCAGAAGGGCATACAAACGTTGCCTTTGCAAAAATCAGATAGAGACATGGCTCTAGATCCTATAAAGAAGAAGTTTATCTAGCCTATTCTCTGACACAGTTACACCTCAATCATTTTTTTGCATGAGGACCTGCAAATAGGTAAGTGGGGGAGTATGTTGGGCCAAGAATTAGGTACATTTTCACCCCTACCTTTAACAATAATTGTTATGTACCTTTATGAAATTTTCCTCATCTTAATAGTAAAGGAAAGGAAGATTAATGTAAAATCAGGACAAATGAACTACCTGTAAAAGGGATTTTTAACAATGGGAACTTGACTTATTGTATCTTTATTCACAACTAGGAAACAAATCAGTTGAATCAATGATAACGAGAAGACAACTGATAGGCAGAGACTAAATGAAATCATAATGACTCCCATGGGCCGACGGAAGATGAAAAGGCATATCCACGTCCAAAGAACCCAAACGATAGCCATGAGAAGCAGGTTTTCATGTGGAAAATACCGTTGCCACTGATTTAAATCACCTTTAAAAGGCCGAAGATGAATGAGATAGACAAAGATGAATAGCGATTTTTCTTTGTAATAGACATATCAGGAAAAAACTATCCACTTGTATTCATGTATTAACCTTCAACTTAATAAATAATTTTGGTGTTTCAACAATCGTTCTTTGAGTTTTCCTTAGCAGTACACTTCTGGTGGTTTGGGCCCAAACCTGGGAGCTTCTTTGCTAATCTCCATTCTGTACATTTAATTACGGAACTTATGTTCAGTTATCTAATGCATTGTGTGGGATATCTTTTCACTTGTTAATTTGTATACATACAAAGCCAAAACTTTCTCTTTCATTAAAATAGTTTATCCTTCATGCTTTCTGGGCTACATTCAATTTTTTCATAGTTGTTAGATGCTTCCATAATATCCCAATACTTTTATATTTGTTCATTAGCTTTAGCACGACTGCTATTCAAATGTTGTATATAGCTAAGAATTGGATATTTCCATCATTATTGTAAGGTGTACAGTTGTTAATTGATTCAGAAAATATGGTAGTTATTTAGTTTACAAAGACAATTCCATTGCAAAATTAGATAAGAAATTGTTATTCAATTTATTGAATTTGTTGTTCAATTCAATAGGACTGTTGTTCAATTCATCTGTGTGTTGTTCAATCGTAGGTTGCTCTTTTCTGTGTTTACTTAGATAGAATAGTTAAGTGGCATTTTACAATTCCATTTCCCTTTGAATTGATTGAACTTCGAGAATTAGATAATCCTCTTCATGGTAATATAGAGTATTTTTTCTTGATATCACTTGCATATAATGTGCTCACACTCTTTAAATAAGAAGACTTGCTCTGGGTTTACAATTGAATGAGAAGCATTGAAGTTGCCTGTAACAGTCACCTTTGTAACCCAATAGTAGCTAATGCTATGACATCTCCATGCCCACAAGGAAAAATAAATCGTGCTAAAACCCTCCCATAAATTTTCCATCTCTCTCACTAACAATTGTCTTAGGAATCCCATATATCCTAAATACCTCCAGAAAAATCAACTCGACCACATGTGATGTTGCATATCAAGCTTGAATGGTGAAAAAGTGTGCAAAATTTGTCATCTTATCAATAACCATAGAGATGCAATCTCTCCCCTATACTATTAGCAATCCTATAATAAAGTCCATTGATATACTCACCCACTTCCTTTTAGGAATAGGAAGAAGTTGTAGTAACCCAGCGAGATGTGTGTTCTCTACCTTGTTCCTTTTGTATGCATCACACTTCTTGATATGACTCATAAAAACATCCTTAATACCTCTCTAAGTGACACTCTCCCTAATGGCATTGTAGGTCTTGTATAATGTCTCATTCCCTATCAAAGGTTATTCATGAGATAAGTGTAGGATCTTCTCCCTCAATTATGATCCTGGCACCAAATAAATCCTATCTTTGTAATATATTACATAATCCATTACCTAGTACCTCACATGCATGTCGATCCTGAGTAATCCACCAAGAGTTGTGACTTCCACATTGTGTCAGAGCCATCAAAGATTGTGTCATGAGTCTTATGGATCATTCATCAACTACTATGTTTTTAAATTGGGAATTTCATGGATCCATAAATTGGTAAAGAAATTCTTTTGGTGAAAATCACATGTAGGGAATTTTTTCCGACGCTTTTCGAACCAACTAGTGTGGCTCATCATCAGGACAAGATGAGAAATCTGAACCAAAAAACCAGATTAAATAGACATGAATGCTCCAACTAGCCGTTAGTAATATAACGGCTAGTTTGACTAATTAAATAAAATAAATTAAATTTATCAATAAAACTAAATCTTATTATGTATGATAAAATTATATTAAAAGTTTTTAATTTAAATTTAATTCAATATTAATGATTTCCAATAAATATAATGTTAAAATAATTTTATTTTTATTTAAAAAAAATAAAAAATAAATAATATATATATATATATATATAATATAGAAATAATGGATACTACTGTTGTATCGATGGCCGAAAGTGGCTCGCAGCTTAGAGATGCCATGTAGTGGACCAAAGAATACCAGCAGGTTTTGGCCTGCCTCAGGCCACGCGGATGGATGATGGGACAGGGGTCCCTTTCCGTCAGGTTTTCGCCCACCTTACAGCTTTCATCCGTGCATTCTTACCATGTGGAGTTACTGGGATAGGTTTTGTTTTCAACCCTTGTCTGTTAGCGTTTTTTCCTTTCCGATCGTTGTTTTCCACCGGACCGGAGAAGTCACGGGTTTCTAGCTCCCGGGCGACGGGCTAGGGTTTCAGTTTTTATCTGCAGGTATGGGTCTTGAAAGAGAATTGGTTGATTTGGAGCCGGCACCTGAGGACTTGTTAACTGTTTGGGGCCATGACGTATCGGTCCAAAACCTGGAGCGTTTCTTCCCTCTGAGATTTGCGAAGCAAGAGGTGAAATCTTTCGATCTTGAGGCGACAGTTTCTTCCCTCAGATCTGCTCTTCCCGAAAGGGCAAAGCCAGAAAAGGGCGAATGTGCTGGGTTTCCCTCTCAGGGGGTTCTTTCTGTAGGTGGAAGCGCGGTGGAGAATGTTGCAGAAGTAACCGGGTCTTTTTTTTCAAACTCGGGGCCAGATCTCTCCGATTTCACAAGTTTTCCGCCTCTATCTGGAGGGCTTGCGGACGTGGTAGCCAATTGCGGCTTGCATGGTTCGAAAGGGCCTCGATTAGTGAAGGACAAGACGGAGAAAAGGCCTGTCTCCGAAGTATTTCCCCCATGGGGTCTTGAAAGTGAAACCAGGGTTCCAGTTCAAAGGTCAAGTTTGAATCCAAGCCCCAAAATTGATATTGGGCCCCCGGCGGCGAAGAGCTGGGCTCTACCTCTGACTGACCCCCCGGTCGGGTCTCTGGGCGAAGGAGGAGCGCTCACAAAGGAGCCGTTTTTGCCGGAAAAAGGGTTGAAGGAGTGTCTGCAAAAGGAGCCAGCTTCTGGAGGTGAAAGGCAAAAAGAGAAGGCACAAGACCCGGCAGGAGCAGGGACGCCCGTAGACCGACATCACTCGGATTCGGGAGATGGTGCGGTGCTGGTCATCAAGGTGGGGGGGAAACGAAAGAAGCAGGGCCCCATAAAAAAGAAGGAGCCTCAGCCTTGCTGCATTGTTGGAGTGGACATTCGAGTCGAAGAGGCAATAGCGACCTGCGGAAGACTAAGTTGTGGCGGTCTTCAGGGCGGTACTCGTGATTGCCGTCGAGGCCAAGTTTCTTTCGGAATACTTTCCAGAGAGCAACCGTGGACATTTTAGAAAGTACGGAAGAGGTGGTTCACCATGATTTTTGCCATAAAACCATGTTAACGGGTGCTTGACGAGAAATTGGTTTGATGGCGGCCCTCATCGGCGGTACGGGCGCCTTTGTTTGATGTCGGGTAAAAATTTCGCAGGCAAGGTCTCTCCAGTGTCGTTAAAATTCCAGGAGCTTACCCTCTCGGTTTGGTGCAAATTCTGTGGCTAAATTAAGCCCAGAGAACCACTGTGAGGAAATTTTGGATTTGGAAGTCCGATGGAGCACCGAGCGGTCGAGGATGATATGGTGCATGGCGAGAGATTTTAGTCGATTTAAACCCTCGGGAGGGCTTGCCAGTGACGGCGGCCCCTTCGGTACGGGGGGGCAGGTTAGGTACGGGGTGGACTACGGCTTTGCCCTTTTCGTTATCATCATTGTCATTCTTGTAGAATACGGCAAAGAATGCCCTTTGGGCCTATCGTAAATAGAAAATCCTCTCAAGATGGCCGTGGAGAACACTCACTGTGTCTAACAAGTTTGAGATCCCTGCCATAGACAATGGAGAGGATGGGTTGGAGGAGGTGATGTCGAAGCCCCCTCGCGACGGTCCCTTACTGCCGGTCGATGGCAGGCAGTGGCGCACGTGCGGGCCATCCCTCACCGGCCCCTGGGCGTGCTTTGAGCTGGCGGTGGAGCCTCTCGGCGGCTTACGCCTGAGGAAGGACGACCTCCCTAACGAGCTAACTCGGCCCCGCCCCAGGTTTGTGGCGGAGCCACGGACAGGTATGCTGTTTTCCTCCCCTGCGCAACGCACATGTTCTTCATGTTTGGAGAGG